>CAXHLB010000673.1:0-31090 GCA_964017235.1 Sabellastarte sp. h YS-2021
TATTTTTTGCACGAAAGAGAGACAGAAATGTCTACTACTACTACGTAGATCTGCACATAAATAAAAGTGGCTAGACTTTCATGGACAAGTTTTGAGTAAAGTCAAGAACAGAGCAACGAGTGTAGGTGTGTCATATACCATTTAAGAAAGCTCTTCTGACCCTGGATGTTCTTTTCATAGTTACCACTTTTAAAACGGAGCTGAATTGAAATGAGTTTTAATAATACTTCTTCCTTTGCAATAAAAAAGCCGATGTGACTTTGACGACAAATTAAAGGTCGGAGTCGTCAGATACAAACATTTGACCCAAATAACAATTAAAGTACAACTCTTTTGACGTTTAGCAATGTGCGTGTAGCAAATGTAACTCTCCTCAAAAACGAACCGTTTATGAGTTATCAGCGATTCAAAAAAGGTGGTCGAGTATCAAAAAGCCAGTTTTTTTCAGAAAAAAGTGTGCAAAAATAGCTTAATAAAAGGATAAAAACGGATTTTTCGGGAAAAAGTACCTTTTTTGAATCGCCGATTACTCATAAACGGTTCATTTTTGAGCATAGTTACATTTCATATCGTAAATGTCAAAAGAGTTGTACTTTAATTGTTATTTGGGTCATATTATCGTATCAGACGTCTCCGATTTTGAATTCGTCGTCAAAGTCGACCGGCTTTTTTTTTTGCAAACGAGGAAGTATTTAAAACATCGAGTTTAAAAAGTCATTTTCTTGCTTAAATAAAGACTTATCGAAAAAATGAGACTGGATTTTTCATGCATAGCTTTGACAATACGCAACTGATTTGAACAAATTGAAGTTTTCCTGAAAGTCAGATAAATTGGCTACAAAACTTGCATTTATGATTTTTCCTAGAAATCAAACAGATTTTGAGATATTTTCAAAACTGTGACACACAGCTCATCACGCTAGAACACCTGTTGATGCTATAGCAAATGTCCCAACAAAAATTACTCCCAAACACCACATTTAAGGCCCATTGAACGGGTTTTTGGTCATTTTAAAGCAACCAGTTTCAGCAAGTCTTTGGTTTTCAAGTCAGTTAAAGATTGAGTAGATCAAGTAGTGTATCGAAAAAAAATTTGGCTTTGAAATGATGAGTATTTTGCCCCACAATTTGACTGAATGATCCACAGTGGCAGCCAAGAAGGTTTAATTTAAATCTGTTATGAAAATTGCTACCAAATCAATAAGTTTTCTCCCAGTCTCATTTTTTTCCGATCAGTTTATAGTAGATGTATTTAAAGTCTTCCTTAATGGCAACCAGAGATTTCAAAACTTAGATTATAAGTAAACTTGCCAAAAAATATAACTGTTTTGATCCTAAATGCTCAAGGAACAGGAAAATCTGCTAGAATGCATACATAAGAGGGAAAATAGTGAGCCTGCACATGTTGGGAATGACCTCTCTTCCCCTTTAATATATTCATTTCAATTTCAAAGTCTAGTTATGAATGTGATGGTATAGTTTTTGCTCCTAAGGACAATTTGTATTCATTGCAAGCCCTTTTCTCTCCGATTTTTTTCGCGTTGGGTCGAGTCTATAGGGAGAATTTTAGCAGCACCATTGACTGCAGCAGTGTTACATTTCTTTTTAAAAAAAACTCTGGTCAAGAAAAAAAAATCTGACAAAATTGTTACTACATTTTGCACTGGTTAACAAAATGTATCATTTTTTTGGTTTGTCAGTGCAAAATGGTGCCCACAATCTTTTCAGATTGATGTAGCCTTGCTTACAAATAAAAAATGGTGTAAAAAATATTGATTTATTGCAAAAAACACTGCACAATCTGCGTTCGAAAACAAACCGGTCAAAAAATGCCCCTCAAAAAAGCAATGTTTGTATGGTAGTAGTATATGTTGCTGCAAAGCATTACTACTACAGTCCGGACCATTTATTTGGGTCACTTCAAAATATCTCGGCTCCTGTTGGTCTTATTGATGATAGGATGAGTTATGCTGCATAGTTTAATGTATTTTAAAGGCAATGTTTTTATGTCAAACTCAATTGATCAAATTAAAATGTCCATTGGTTCTTTCACATGTCCACTTCCTTTCAATTCAAAATCACATCAATTTACTCTTTATTCCTGAAATAAACACATAAATGGTTATTCACTAATTGCTTGACTTTGGAGGACATACTAACCTTTCTTCTTCATGCACACAGCATAAAACTCTTTGTGGCAAGAAAGGTCATTCCATTTTAGAACTCTGTCCCAATACTTTGTGTGCAAAGCCCCACACCATTGGTCTCCAGTCCAATTGTCCGGTGCTTGAGGTTCCCAATTTGAGTAACTCAGAGGCTTATTAAAAGGCACCCATTCAAATGTCTTATTGTCAGCAGCTGTATGCAGACCAAGCCAGACCTGCAATGGATATTCTGGATCCGATCTATGTTGGTATTGGACAAATTCAGTGATGATAGTGTTTTCGACATCATTCTTTATTTCTGTCAGGTAGGCGTTGTCATCTCCGCAGTGGTCATAAGCTTGTTGCCAAGTCATTTTTGTGTTTGTAACTTTGTAACAATAATCACTTTCAGCAACTGCATTCTTGTAGCCAGGCAGACATGTTTCTATGGATAATCAAAAAAGATTATGACATTAACATGTTAGCAGATAAACTTTATATATAGCATTATGATGTCTTATAGTTACATTTAATGCTAAAAATAAGTCATGGCAAGTCACAAATCTGACCAAGTAGGATCATGGCTTGGTCTTACCCTAGCTTAACCAAAAGAAACATGTGGGCCATGTGTATTTTATGGGAAATTTCACCAAAAGTATATTTGGAGATAAATCACCTTTTGGCTTCATGCACAAGGAATAGTACAGTCGGTCACAATTCTTGTCATTCCACTTTCCAAATCTGTCAGAATATAGTGTATGCAAACCCACACATCGTTGGTTTCCTTGCCAGTTGTCTGGTGCCAAAGGTTCCCAATTTATGTAATTCAAGGGCCTTTTAAAAGGTTGCCACTCAAATGTTGTGTTATCAGCAGTTCTGTTGAGAGCCATCCAGACGTACAATGGATATTCTGGCTCTGATCTTGTTTCGTCGTGGACAAATTCAGTAAGAATAGTATTTTCCACATCATTCCTTATTTCAACCAGATAAGCGTTGTCTTCTTTGCAGTGGTCATATCCCTTTTGCCAATCAGTTTTATTGTCAGAAAGGCGATAGCAATATCCACTGTCAGCAACAACATTCTTGTAGCCACTGGGGCATATTTCTAATAAAAGGTAAAATTTAAATTAGTAGTAGTAGACTTATTCAGCTTGTTAGTACGTCTCTTATGTCAAAACAGGTCTTTAAGATTAAGATTGAACCCCATCCTAGGGTACGTTGAAACACATGAGGCATGAACATTTTGCTGTTGCCAGCTATCACTGTTGTGTGCTAAAAAAGTACCACCAACAAACTTACCCTTTGGTTTCATGCATATGTAACGTAAATCCCAAGAACAACGTTGGTCATTCCACTCTCTAAGTCTATCCCAATAGCTAGTGTGCAAGCCCACACAACTTTGGTTTCCACCATAGTTGTCTGGCATGTTGAATTCCCAATTTGTGTAAGTCAGTGGCCTTTTAAAAGGCTGCCACACAAATGTGTCATCAGCAGTTTTGTTCAGACCAATCCAGACGTACAGTGCATATTCTTTCTCTAATAATGTTTCGTATCTGACAAATTCAGTCAGAATTGAATTTTCCACATCATTCCTTATTTCCACCAGATATGCATTGTCTGCTCGGCAGTTGTCGTAAGCTTGGTGCCAGGTAGCTTTTTCATCAGAGAGGCGATAACAGTATCCACTCTCAGCAATTGCATTGTCATAACCACTTGGGCAGTTGTCTGTAACAAAAGATAAATGCAGGTGTTCTTAGTACATTAATGCTCTGCCACCATGCATTGTTTGTAAATGAATATTGCTTACCAAAACATTGCAATATATAATTACTAACCTTTTGGTTTCATGCATAAGAAAGGAAGCTCTCTTTCACAACGATCATCATTCCACTTGCCCAGTCTTGATCCATACTTAGTGTTTATTGATGCACAATTTTCCTGGCCATTAAAGTTGTTAGGTTCACCACTACGCCAATTAGTGTACTTCACTGGCCTACCATAAGGCTGCCACACCCTTTTATCAACATGTGTTTCATTTATTCCAATCCAGGTATACACTGGATAATATGGTGCTGTATTCTTTCTGACAAAATCAGTAAGGCCACTGTTTTCCTCTTGATTCCAAATTTCAACCAGATATCCATTGTCTTCTCGGCAATGTTCAAAAGCTTCTAGCCAAGCCTTGCTTGTTTCAACAAACTTGTAGCAATATGCGCTACCCTCTATGACATTGGTGTAATTGCCAGGGCATGTTTCTAATTTTGAACAAAACAGCATTAGTAACAATCAGAATGGTAGCATTTTGTAATTTAAATGATACTACAAAGCTCAAGAGCATGTACTACTTCTTAGTAGGTTAAAAGTAAGAAGTTAACACACATCAGAAGAATAGTACAGTCCAAATCTTTTAATTCGATCGGTCGAAATATCTCAGCTCTGGTTGGTTGTATCAAAAAACTAAGGGCACTTTATGAAGTCCAACTTCTTGAGACCTTTCAGATTCCACAGTTGAACCTCATCTAACTGGACCCAGAAAAAAGTTACAGAGACCAAAGTTGAAAAAATCCCAAACGGCACCCTGAAAATCGCATTTTTCACCCCACGATTTCTTGGGTTTACAACAATCATTGTGTAATATTAATTTTTCATTTGGTATTTTTATGAGCAAATATCAAAGAAAAAATTTGCTAAAATGTACCACGGTGATTACAGGATCAGTCAAAGTGGTCGATTTTGATAGCCTCTTTTTGACAGCAATTTTTACAAAGTAAACGTGATTTTTGGCTGAAACCAACTATACCAGAAAAATTTTACATCTTTTGGGGATGAGATGAGCAAAAAATTTTGCAATTATCTTTGACAGTTTTGATACACGAAAGAAACGCTTTCGCCTGGTCAGCGATTTTTTTCACGCTCAACTTTATTTAACAAAAGTTTCTCCCAGAGACCTAAAACATGGCTCTTAAGAAGCGGAATGGGTCGTTTGATATAATAAAGTGGTCTTAGTTTTTCAATAAGACCAACAGGAGCCGATATATTTTGAAGTGACCCAAATAAAAGATTTGGACGGTAGTATATCATAAACGTCTTGTTAAGTGATACTATTCCATTTTATTCATATTTAAACCAACTCACATAACTTACCAGAAGCAACTGTGGCAACTCCAAATATGGAAGCTAATACCAGCAGGGATGTTGTTGTAGACATCACCATTGTTAGCCAACTGAAGCACAAAAGCTACTTCTACGTAGTAGTCTTCAAGAAAATTGCATCAGGTGTTGTCATTCCGTGACACGTTTATCTTAAAAAGAAAGTACTTTCCAGCGCTTACGCATTTTGCTATATTTCCAATAGCAAAAACAGGCAGTTAAAGTATATATATAGAATTATAGTATTTTGTTGCTAAGTATCACTTTTTTGTTGACGGATGAAACAAAAAAATAGCCCTGCACACATATGTAGTACATTTAACAACAGCCTTTTTGCTATATTTCCAATAGTAGCAAAAAGCCAAAATAGGCTGTTATAATACATCTATTTTTTTTTGTGGCAAAATATCAATTTTTTCATTAACAGATAAATAAAGATAATTTTCCCTATACGCATAGTCCATTTTACAAAAAACACTTCTGGAATGATACTGTGTCCTTTCTACATATTTGATGCATTAATACTACTTACGACATATTCACTTTTTGCCATTTGTTATATGTTTTACTAGGGGCACACTATAGTATTACATCATATCAGCAAAGACAACCATCTTTCCAGGTCTTGATCCATGCAAAATCCACATCTTTAAAAAGTTGACTTTTTTTTATTGAAATATTGCTTTTTTTTTCATTTCACTATCGCGATTTCCCAAAAAATCTTCCTCCAAAAATATATTTTGAAAAAATGTATCCTTCGAAGTAATTGTTTCTGGCAATGAAACTTCCGGAACTGAACTGTCCGGAAGCGGAAATTCTGAAAAATGGGCCTGTTATAACCTGGACATTGTCGAGAGCTGTCCGTTAGTACCAAAATCGCCGGAATCGGTCCAGAAACGGCGGAGGAGTTGCGTGACATTTAAAAAACCATTTCATTTTTATATTATAGATGTAAAATCTACTACTACTACTATACCAGTAGTACTACTATACTACTACTGGTATCAAGGATGGCCATTGGCCAACCTGATTGAACAGAAACCCTTTAGAGGAAAATCTCTGACAAAAAGGTTACTAATCTTAATTGGTACTGGCTACACAGAAAAAAGTCTGTTAAGTTTTTGGTTATTTGTGCAAATTGTAGACCAACGATATTGCAATCTTTCAAAATTAATGTAGATTTAAGAATATTTATTTCATCAAAAAAAAAAATGTACAATTTAATACAATAATTCAACTGACAAATGGTAATAACCAGCATCACCAAGAAGAAACTGACAAGCAGAAAGGTACAAGTTGAACTCTTCTTCCACAGCGTCACCGTGACCAAATCATCACATCAAAAGAGAAAACCCGTCATTTAGGATGTGAAAAAGTCCCCTGTCCAGCCGATATCGCAATAGGTCTACTAATGCCATCGTGATCAAGAACTCCCTTGCGCTTCGTCAGAGTGGGGCTAGAGGTGGTCAACGAAATCTTTTCACTGCTGGTTTAAGTTTTTCAGACAAAAACTTGCGCTGGTCGAAAAAGAAATCGGGTCAAAAATTTTAATATAAATAAATTAGAAGTGACTTTTTTCGACTCGGCCGAACATATCTCAGAAACCAAGCATCAAACATAGGCTTAGTATACCATTCCAGCAAGGTATGGTGACGCCGGATGTCTTTAGTAGGGTCTTAATAAACTCAAGGTCAGATTTGACCTCTAAAAATGGCCTTGAAATCTCAAAATTTTTAGGGTGCTCCTTGGACCTTCCAGATGCTCTTCATATTTATTTAGTGAATCACTTAACAAAAAATGAAATATAGTAAACTTAATATAGTAAACTTAAGCTGGGTAACATAACTTACATGGTGCTATTTGAGGTGTTTCTCCTTTTCAATAAACATATCTGGTTTGACTTTGATGACAAATAAGATTTGGATATGTCAGATGTAGGGTTTGGAATTAGCTGGCTTTTTTCTTTAGCCAGCTAAAAGCTACTACATAGGTATTTAAATAAATTAGCTGGGACTACAGTAGTAGTTAACAATTAAGCTAATAACAAAGCTACTGATCAATCGTTTTCGGTTTCTGAAGAACGACTGTTAAAATGTATAAGTGATCACAGTATTCTGATTGGCTGAGAGGTTTCCGAGAGAGAGCGCACTGTAGGCAGGATGAGTTATGCTGCGTAGTTTAATGTATTTTAAAGGCAATGTTTTAATGTCAAACTCAATTGATCAAATTAAAATGTCCATTGGTTCTTTCACATGTCCACTTCCTTTCAATTCAAAATCACATCAATTTGCTCTTTATTCCTGAAATAAACACATAAATGGTTATTCACTAATTGCTTGACTTTGGAGGACATACTAACCTTTCTTCTTCATGCACACAGCATAAAACTCTTTGTGGCAAGAAAGGTCATTCCATTTTAGAACTCTGTCCCAATACTTTGTGTGCAAAGCCCCACACCATTGGTCTCCAGTCCAATTGTCCGGTGCTTGAGGTTCCCAATTTGAGTAACTCAGAGGCTTATTAAAAGGCACCCATTCAAATGTCTTATTGTCAGCAGCTGTATGCAGACCAAGCCAGACCTGCAATGGATATTCTGGATCCGATCTATGTTGGTATTGGACAAATTCAGTGATGATAGTGTTTTCGACATCATTCTTTATTTCTGTCAGGTAGGCGTTGTCATCTCCGCAGTGGTCATAAGCTTGTTGCCAAGTCATTTTTGTGTTTGTAACTTTGTAACAATAATCACTTTCAGCAACTGCATTCTTGTAGCCAGGCAGACATGTTTCTATGGATAATCAAAAAAGATTATGACATTAACATGTTAGCAGATAAACTTTATATATAGCATTATGATGTCTTATAGTTACATTTAATGCTAAAAATAAGTCATGGCAAGTCACAAATCTGACCAAGTAGGATCATGGCTTGGTCTTACCCTAGCTTAACCAAAAGAAACATGTGGGCCATGTGTATTTTATGGGAAATTTCACCAAAAGTATATTTGGAGATAAATCACCTTTTGGCTTCATGCACAAGGAATAGTACAGTCGGTCACAATTATTGTCATTCCACTTTCCAAATCTGTCAGAATATAGTGTATGCAAACCCACACATCGTTGGTTTCCTTGCCAGTTGTTTGGTGCCGAAAGTTCCCAATTTATGTAATTCAAGGGCCTTTTAAAAGGTTGCCACTCAAATGTTGTGTTATCAGCAGTTCTGTTGAGAGCCATCCAGACGTACAATGGATATTCTGGCTCTGATCTTGTTTCGTCATGGACAAATTCAGTAAGAATAGTATTTTCCACATCATTCCTTATTTCAACCAGATAAGCGTTGTCTTCTTTGCAGTGGTCATATCCCTTTTGCCAATCAGTTTTATTGTCAGAAAGGCGATAGCAATATCCACTGTCAGCAACAACATTCTTGTAGCCACTGGGGCATATTTCTAATAAAAGGTAAAATTTAAATTAGTAGTAGTAGACTTATTCAGCTTGTTAGTACGTCTCTTATGTCAAAAAAGGTCTTTATTATTAAGATTGAACCCCATCCTAGCGTACATTGAAAAACACATGAGGCATGAACATTTTGCTGTTTCCAGCTATCACTGTTGTGTGCTAAAAAAGTACCTTCAACAAACTTACCCTTTGGTTTCATGCATATGTAACGTAAATCCCAAGAACAACGTTGGTCATTCCACTCTCTAAGTCTATCCCAATACTTAGTGTGCAAGCCCACACAACTTTGGTTTCCACCATAGTTGTCTGGCATGTGGAATTCCCAATTTGTGTAAGTCAGTGGCCTTTTAAAAGGCTGCCACACAAATGTGTTATCAGCAGTTTTGTTGAGACCAATCCAGACGTACAGTGCATATTCTTTCTCTAATAATGTTTCGTATCTGACAAATTCAGTCAGAATTGAATTTTCCACATCATTCCTTATTTCCACCAGATATGCATTGTCTGCTCGGCAGTTGTCGTAAGCTTGGTGCCAGGTAGCTTTTTCATCAGAGAGGCGATAACAGTATCCACTCTCAGCAATTGCATTGTCATAACCACTTGGGCAGTTGTCTGTAACAAAAGATAAATGCAGGTTTTCTTAGTACATTAATGCTCTGCCACCATGCATTGTTTGTAAATGAATATTGCTTACCAAAACATTGCAATATATAATTACCTTTTGGTTTCATGCATAAGAAAGGAAGCTCTCTTTCACAACGATCATCATTCCACTTGCCCAGTCTTGATCCATACTTAGTGTTTATTGATGCACAATTTTCCTGGCCATTAAAGTTGTTAGGTTCACCACTACGCCAATTAGTGTACTTCACTGGCCTACCATAAGGCTGCCACACCCTTTTATCAACATGTGTTTCATTCATTCCAATCCAGGTATACACTGGATAATATGGTGCTGTATTCTTTCTGACAAAATTAGTAAGGCCATTGTTTTCCTCTTGATTCCAAATTTCAACCAGATATCCATTGTCTTCTCGCAATGTTCAAAAGCTTCTAGCCAAGCCTTGTTTGTTTTAACAAACTTGTAGCAATATGCGCTACCCTCTATGACATTGGTGTAATTGCCAGGGCATTTTTCTAATTTTGAACAAAACAGCATTAGTAACAATCAGAATGGTAGCAATATGTAACTTAAATGATACTACAAATCTCAAGAGCATGTACTACTTCTTAGGTTAAAAGTAAGAAGTTAACACACACCAGAAGAATAGTAGTATATCATAAACGTCTTGTTAAGTGATACAATTCCATTTGATTCATATCTAAACCAACTCACATAACTTACCAGAAGCAACAGTGGCAACTCCAAATATGGAAGCTAATACCAGCAGGGATGTTGTTGTAGACATCACCATGGTGAGCCAACTGAGGTATGAATGTTACAAATGGTCTGCAAGAAACTGCCACAAGTTTCGTTAATCCATGATATGTTTATCTTTAAAAAAGACTTTCCAGCACTTATCCTCTTTGTTATTGGAAATGCAGCAAAAAGGCCTTGTATAGAGTATATTTTCAATAGCATAAAAACAAAAGTAGGCAGTTATTAACCTTGTTGCAAAGTATCTTTTTTTTCCCATTAACGGATTGAAAAAATAGCCCATAGTGCATTTTACAAAACATATCATGAATGATATTGTGTCTATTCCACATATATAAGGTATTACTACTTACATCATATTTACTTTTTGCCATTTACTGTTAAGTTTTACATAAAACCTACTACTGCTATACTAATGGTATATCAAGGATGGCCATTGGACAACCTGATTAACAGAAACCTTTTAATTGAAAATATCTGACAAAAACGTTACTGATCTTATTTTGCTCTGGTTACGTTGAAAAAGTGTGTGTTTGATTTTCCAATGATGTTGCAATCTTTTCAGATTGATGTATCCTTATTTACACTTAAAAATTGTGTAAAAAATATTAATGTACCAAGGCTGCTTTGCAAGGCACTGATTCCAATTATCATTCATGTTCTGATAGCATTAAATTTTTGTTTTGTTTACCGCAACTGATTGTGTTTGGATGACTTTCATATTCTTTCTTAAAAGGTACTTCCTCCTTTGCAATAAAAAAAGCCGGTTTGACTTTGCCGACGAATTTAAAGTCGGAGACGTCAGATACAAACATTTGACCCAAATAACAATTAAAGTACAACTCTTTTGACGTTTAGCATATGAAATGTAACTCTACTCAAAAACGAACCGTTTATGAGCTATCAGCGATTCAAAAAAGATGGTCGAGTAGCAAAAAGCCAGTTTTTAGAAAAAGTGTGCAAAAATAGCTAAATAAGAAAATAAAAACGGATTTTCGGAAAAGTACCTTTTTTGAATCGCCGATTACTCATAAACCGGTTCATTTTTGAGCATAGTTATGTTTCATATGGTAAACGTCAAAAGAGTTGTACTTTAATTGTTATTTTGGTCATATTATCGTATCTGACGTCTCCGATTTTTAATTCGTCGTCAAAGTCGACCGGCTTTTTTTTTTTGCAAACGAGGAAGTACTTCCTCACCAGCAGATAAAATATCCGGTCGATTTTGATGATGAATTAAAAATCGGAGATGTCAGATACGATGATATGACCTAAATAACAATTAAACAACAACTCTTTTGACGTTTACTCTATGAAATGTGACTTTCCTCAAAAATGAACCGTTTCTGAGTAATCGTCGATTCAAAAAAAGGTTGTTTTTTGAAAAAAATCAATTTTATTTTTTCTTATTTAGCGATTTTTGCACACTTTTTGCCAAAAACTGACTTTTTGCTACTCGACCACCTTTACTGAATCGCTGATAACCCATAAACGGTTCATTTTTAAAGAAAGTTACATTTCATATGGTAAACGTCAAAAGAGTTGTACTTTAAATTGTTGTTTAAGTCAAATGTTTGTATCTGACGTCTCCGATTTTTAATTCGTTGGCAAAGTCGAACCGTACTTTTTATCTGCCGGGGAGGAAGTACGTAAATACTTTGACAACAGAATGACTTGAAAATAAATATTAATTTGATTGTAATATAACTGGGTCAAGGGCAATGCATAATGATTGTGTGGTGGGCGTATTTATCAAGTATTACTAAACTCAAGATGAAGAAACTACTACACTATATATGTTGCTGATTTTCCTCAATTTATGAGTATACTTTCTATGGCCATATATTCACGTTTTATATTACAGACAATCTCTTCCATCATTTTTTATACTCAAGCTTCAATTTCTCAGGGAAAAAAATTGCAAAAAGAATGGAGAACAATTTTTCTCTCCAAGATGTCCAAGTGCCTTGAATAGTAGTAGGCCTTATTGTTTAGTTTATAACTACTTTTTTGCAGTTACTACATAGATTCAGAACTGTTTTTAATGTATGGCCATCGTTATACCCTGATAACATAGTTTAAGGAAGTATTTCAATGTTATAAACTTGACTTGTTTGATTTTTAGCCAAAAATTCCCAACTTTTTGGAGCTTACTACACAAAATTTTTAATTAGGTAAAATTTTAAAAATAAATCAATTTTAAATGTCGATACCAAGTTTCATTCAAATTCTTTGACCGGATATAACATAAAGTCGGTTTAAAATAATGAGTTCCGCCATTTTGAATCCGCCATTTTAAATCCGCCATTTTAAATCCGCCATTTTAAATCCGCCATTTTTTATTTTTTCAAAATGATGCAACTTTAAACCTGTTCATCTCACCAACTTATTAAGTTATACAAAGGGAATATTTTTACATAAAGTTTTATTAACCATTGTGACCCTGGTGGCCTTTGAGCCCTTGAAAATGTCACAACCATTTTAAATGGTCATGACTGTATTATAGTAGTAATGGGATATAGTTTTCTTGAGACATAACTTTGTCCATGTGTTTATCAGTGGTGTTTTTACACCAGAAAAAAGCTATATGTAGTAAATAAACAACAAAAAATGGTGAATGTACCCTAATGACAGGGAGGAGTCCCTTTTTTCTGGAGGGGGTTCCTTAAAGCCTCGGTTTTTTGATGTGGCTTACTATACATACTTTTGCTACATAACACGGAAATGTCAATACAAGCATCTGAAAGTGAACAATAACATTTTTTCCTCTCTCTCAAAACCAATTGTTACTTTTAGGGAGTGCAAAGAAGCACTGAAGAGAAACAAACTTTTTTATCGTAAAGTCCTCTAAAGAAGATATAGTCTACAACTGAGCTAGGGCATAGTATAGCATAGAACTTGGGAAATAGTTTGTTGAGGGATCATTTTTTATGATACGGAGGAAGTAAGTCAGGCCCTCTTCACAGAAGCAGAAAACTTTTTCCAGCCCTTTTTTTTCTCCCCCCTCAAATTTTCTGTGGATGCAGAAAGATATATTTTTGTCTTGATGAACAATTCGTAACAATGTAATGTTTTGTCGAACTATACTACGTGAGTTGTCGACCTGAAAGTGAGCGCCCCCTCAACTTCGGAAAGTCCTACTCAATAAAACAAACAGAAGAATCCAATCATCAATTAAACGCAGAAGTTTATGACAAACCGTGGATGGGCCAACTTGCTTGTGAAAGCAGAGAGGATTTTTTTTCTCTCTCTCTCTCTCTCTGAAAAGAATTGGTCATTAATCGAGAGCCCAATGTTTCATTCTTAAAAAAGAAAAAGCTTCTTGGAGAAGAAATTGGGGACATACTACTACAAGTCTATCTGTACAGTGTGTCCTTCATCAAAGGCTTGATTGCTCACTACTCAACAGAGAGGCCTATAATCCATGCTTACGCTGTACAGTTGGAGCAATCTTAAAAAAGGATATACTTACTAAAAAGATAAAAAGGCCCCAAAAAGAATATTTTTTAAATATATAAAATTTAATGTTAGTTTTTCCAAAATTTTCAATTAGTTTTAACTTTTCCTAAACCCATGGGCATTATCTGTACACGTTTATTTAGTGGAAACTTAAAAGTGTATACTTGTAAGGCTACGTAATAAAGATGCTCAAAATTTTGCCATTTTTTTTAGAAAATTTAGAGTTTGTTTTTGAATTTTATGAAGCCCTTTTTAAAACCAATTTTAAGGTAGTAATTGAAAAAAAATCATAAAAAAATTACTTTGAATTTTGTGAAAATTTCCCTTTATACTTACTTTTGGAATTTTGTGGTAGGGACGTTTTTGATTTTCAAAAATCAAATCTAAAGGTGCATGCAAAAAATTCAATTCCACAACCAAATTTGGGCACAATTTTAATGCAATTTTGAATTTCAAAGACTTACAGTGACAAAATGACTAATACTAAAGTAGTAGCAACATTGGTTTTCTTGGTGTAGCATTTGCTGCCGAACACACTGTATACAAATATATATATATATATATATATATAATGCTATATCCCCATACCATGTAAAGAAGCAGCAGTAGTATATGTGCTGTTACATGTAGTATATACTGCGTTTGAGCCAACACAACATTCATCTGAAAAAATGCCTCCAATTGCCAAGAAAAACAGTTTCTTCAAGGTCTCTCTCCATGTCCAAAGAACTGAAGATCAAGAACCATTTTTGGTCGTCTTACTGACATTGAAGACACAGACGAAAAAATTATGTCTTTTTCCCCTTTTTTCCAAAGATTTTTATGTAAAATCAACACTGCTTTGGGGCTTTCACACAAGGAAAAAAAGAAACTTTTATAAATAGACTGGAACTTGCCAAAATTTTTGGCATCCCTCTTTTGTCTTTTTCTCTCTCTCCTCCTCGTCCTTTGTTGCTGTCCCTTTGTTTTGCCAATCATAACTGATTATGCCAAAGTCATCAACCAAAACAGGAGACTTTTTCATCAATTTGTTTATAGTAGCCTTTTACAAGGCCCCCCAAAAAGAATTCCCACTCCGTTTGCATTTCAAATAGCTTGTTGTAGTTGTTGTAGTTTTGCATTTTTTAGATAAATTATAAGTGACTTCATTTCCAAGTGCATTTTTTTAAAGGGAAAACTAGAACAAATCACTCTTTCTTAAAAAAGAAATGCATCCCAAGACAAAATAGTCACTATGTCAACAAATAAAATTGAAACAAAAAATGCTCATTTGGTCCTTTTTTGTACAAAAAATGACAATCTTTGTCAGCAAATTTCAGAACCAATACATAAGACTACAAACTTTGATGGTAAATATAACAAATTTAGTTTAATTCTTATTTAAATTAACTTATTAAGTACTTCCTCCTTTGCAATTAAAAAAGCCGGTTTGACTTTGCCGAGGAATTAAAAGTCGGAGACGTCAGATACAAACATTTCACACGAATAAACAATAACAATTACGTAAAGTACAACTCTTTTGACGTTTAGCATATGAAATGTAACTCTACTCAAAAACGAACCGTTTATGAGTTATCAGTGATTCAAAAAAGGTGGTCGAGTAGAAAAAAGTCCGTTTTTAGAAAAAAAGTGTGCAAAAATAGCTTAATAAAAAAATAAAAACTCACTTTTTTCAAAAAGTACCTTTTTTGAATCGCCAATTCCTCAGAAACAGTTCATTTTCAAGGACAGTTACAGTTACATTTCATATGGTAAACGTCAAAAGAGTTGTACTTTGATTGTTATTTCTATCATAAGGTTGTATCTTGCATCCCTGATTTATAATTCGTCGTCAAAGTCACACCGGCTTGTTTTATTGCAAAGGAGGAAGTAATTTATACAACCAACCATTTTTGTAAACCTTATAACCAATTTTATGAGCAATTCAGACCATAAAAATGGAGTCACTTTTTGGACACAACTTTGCATACTACAGTATTTGATTTGGCAAATCATGTAATGTAGAAAGCTGATTTTCTTGGGAAATTGCAATCCAATGCACCAAAATTGAAGAAATGGTTTATAGAAAGCACTCTTGTTGAGCAATGCCACTTTGGGTGCAATCCATACCTTGGTTTTAAACTGGTTTGTGATATACTTTAATAAGAGTCCACTCTTGATTTTGGGCCCCAAAAAGAGCATCAGTCTATAAATAAGTTGTTGAGTAATAATAATTCGTCGCAAATGCTGGATTTTCTTTCTTCTTTTGAATGGCAGGAAGTTGAAGAGAGCAAGACATGGCCAGACAAATCATTCTTTTTTTGGGATGAATGCAAGTCTTTTGCGAATCTCCTGACCTCACAAAGAAATAGATTTATTTGGAGTTATTACCACGGATGTGTGGGAACTTCTCTCTGTGCGTGTGCACCAAATAAAAGCAGGTCTAAAAAAACGCACCACTTTGCCATACATAAAATGTTTTTAAAACATGAAAGAAAAATCGTTTTGTGTGCTTTACAGTCCGGACCGTTTATTAGGCTAACTTTAAAACTATATCTCAGATATCGTGCCTTAAATCGAAAAACCATTGGCATCTTACCTGTTGAAACTTTTAATTTCCATTCCCTTGATCTAAATATCATGCCCTTTGAAGCAATTTTTGTTAAATAAATTTGAAATCCAAAAATGTCGCTGCGGAGGCGAAAGCGCTTGTTTCATGAATTGTAAATATAAACTTTAAAATAATTTGTTGATTTCACTGGCAAATGTTCAAGTTGTTTCTTGGGATTGGTTAAATTTTATAGCATAAAATAATGTTTACTCTTAAAGTACTTCCTCGTTTGCAATAAAAACAGCCGGTTTGACTTTGCCGACGAATTAAAAATCGGAGACGTCAGATACAAACATTTGACCCAAATAACAATTAAAGTACAACTCTTTTGACGTTTACCATATGAAATGTAACTTTCCTTAAGAACGAACCGTTTATGAGTTATCAGCGATTCAAAAAAGGTGGTCGAGTAGCAAAAAGGCAGTTTTTAGAAAAAAAAAAGTGTGCAAAAATAGCTTAATAAGAAAATAAAAACGGATTTTCCGGGAAAAACTACCTTTTTTGAATCGCCGATTACTCATAAACAGTTCATATTTGAGCATAGTTACAATTGATATCGTAAATGTCAAAAGAGTTGTACTGTAATTGTCATTTAGGTGATATTATCGTATCTCACGTCTCCGATTTTTAATTCGCCGTCAAAGTCGACCGGCTTTTTTTTTGCAAAGGAGGAAGTACAAATTTACTCTTTTAAGACACAGTCACGGAATCAGCTTTTTGGCAGTTTCTTTCGCCTTTGATGATAATTATAAGTAATGCAAAAGTAAAGTAAAATAACAGCAGTTGTAACCCCAAGATAGCATTATATGAACAGTGCCAATTCCAGGGCTATCATTGAGGTATATATAAACATTTTCAGTACCTTTTAGACAAGAATGTTTTGAAATTGAAGCGTCTCAAAAATATGGACATTAGAAAGAGTCCTTAAAAGTTGGAACAACCAAGATAAATGGTTTGGACTGTAGTATAGTGGAAACAGCAAAGTATAGCAGAGGCTGATTTTTTTCCAATTTTTTCGCTTTTTGGAATAGTTCCAAAAAATATATACTATACCCTTCTTCTTCCATATTTCTTTAGTTCAAAATCCACCAGCGATCACAATGTCTCAAACTCTTTCCCCCTTTCCCTCCAGAACCAAAATCCATGCGGCATATCATGTATTTTTCGGTTAAACAAATGTGTGTTTCATGTTGTTGTAGTAGCAGGAATGAGCTTCAGAGAATCATGTTAAGATGGCATTAAATAAAGTGTTGCGCATCCCCAAAACACACACATGCTGCTACTGCTGTTCCTGCACAAGGGAGAACAAGAAAACATACAAATGTGCAAGCAGGCTTCCCTGTTCAAAGAACATGTTCGAAACAGCATCGTCTTGAGTATCGGTTTTGTGTTCAGCGATAACTCAGATCTTAAGTTTGGCTCCCTAGATTTACTCATAATCATAGGTGAGCAAGGGGTGGGGCTGGAGGGGGGCTACCCCCCTCTGAAAAAAAATTTATGACCCCCCCTAGCCTTCAAAACCACCCCCACCCCCTCAGAAATGGCTTTTGACCCCCTACCCCAGATTTCGAGCTTTTTAAGCTAGCGACGTTTTTTTTTTAGAAAAAAAATTCTGGAAGAAAAAAAATTTTTGCCGGCTGGTGCCGGCACCAGTTTTTGTCCTAAAACGCCGAAATCAGCAATAAAACAATTTTTTCGACCCCCCCTCCAGCCCCACCCTGACAAAAAAAATTATGACCCCCCCCCTAGCAAATTTTTTTATGACCCCCCTCCAGCTCCAAAAAGCTTGCTCACCTATGCTCATAATCAACCATTTTCTTGCAAAATATCCAGTTTCAAAGGAATCATTCATCTTCAATTCCACAAATGAATGTTCATCTGATTCCATTCACTGTTCAATTTTAGAAATGCGCTTCAGTTTTGCACGATTTGAAAAAAAAAGTGTTTAGAGTTTATAACGATAAGATACAATATTGGTACTACTTCCTCGTTTGCAAAAAAAGGCCGGTCGAATTTGACGACGAATTAAAAATCGTAGACGTCAGATACGATAATATGACCTAAATAACAATTAAAGTACAACTCTTTTGACGTTTATCATGTGAAACATAACTATGTTCAAAAATGAACCGTTTATGAGCAATTGGCGATTCAAAAAAGGTACTTTTTTGAAAAAAGTCCGTTTTTAATTTTTTATTAAACAATATTTGCACACTTTTTTCTAAAAACGGACTTTTTGCTACTCGACCACCTTTTTTGAATAGCTGATAACTCATAAACGGTTCGTTTTTGAGGAAAGTTACATTTTATATGATAAACGTCAGAAGAGTTGTACTTTAATTATTATTTAGATCAAATGTTTTTATCTGACATCTCCGACTTTTAATTCGTCGGCAAAGTCGACCGGCTTTTTTTATTGCAAAGGAGGAAGTAAAAAATAATATTTAAATCCTGAAAGATGCAGATACAAAAATAAAATGTTACTCTTTGATTACGAGAACCTGAAGACGGACAGTACAGTTTAAATGAGCCTAAAAAATGCAAAAACAATTTCGTACTTTTTACAGAAACTGGTGTCGTATGTTTTCAAACTCTATTTTATATTTAGAGAGAGATCTACTATACAGACTAAAGTATAAAGTACTACAAAAATATAATATATGAATGATTCATCATAAAAAAAATCTGTGTCGGGTGAGCGAGGGGTAGAACTCCCAAGAGACCAATAACTTTTTTGATTTATGAATAGAAAGACTGGATGCATTTTTATGTGTGTGTCATGGTAGCGTAGCAGTCATATTTTACCACCCTGTATTGGTAGTAACCTTTTCTGCTTCATCACCACTGCGTAGTGAGGCTCTTTCAAAAGTTTTTTCGACTCAGATTTTCATTCCTAATTGATGCGGATAAGCCCTTAGAGATTGCAGCTCTGACTTTCCCTTTTTTCTCTTCCCTTTTCTTTTGAGATCTGAAGAAGGGAGCTGTCAACGCATGAAGAATAAATTCTTAACACTCTCTCTCTTTTAAACTCTAAACCACCACTTTCTCACTCAAAAAAGGGATTTTTTTTTCTGAAAAATATGTTTCCTAAATACTACAGTGTGTTCGCCGATATAGGCTAAATGGCAATTATCTCTTCAATTAAGACACTCACACTTTTTCTGACCCCGCCATTCAATAGAGCAAGCAATTCTACGCTTTGAGGTAAATTTTTGAAATTCTAAATCAAAAATTGTGGTTACTACAAAGGATTTAATTTTTTTAAAGTAGGGTTTGCATTTTTTCAAATAACAATTATGTCATTATGATTTCAAACCTCTCTTCTCGACTAAAATATCACCAGATAGTTTAATAATTTTTGAGTAAAGAAGGTTTTTTTTGATAAAATTTGTATTTATGGAGTGACAGTAACTTTAATGCAAAAAATCCAAAATATTGGTCCATTGAAGTAAATTCAACCAATGATTTGGCATAGTAAACATGTTCCGATCACTTTCAAATTTGGATCAGAGGTTGGTTTTGAGAAATGCTCCAAGTTTTACTGAAACCACTTTTTGATCTGGGTGCCCTTCTCGGAATTAGGAAAACTTTTTAAAATCGCAAAATTCAAAAATCCATTTTTTCGAAAAATAAAAAACCTTATAACTTTTTTGTCTTTTGGGCTACAACAACCATTCATACATTTTTAAAATCTTCAGACAAAACTGTAATAATAAGGCAAGGTCAAAAATCGGATATTGCCACAGGTAAAGGCTCTGGAGCGAAATTTAGCCTTTATCGGAAAACACACTGTATGGTACAACTTCTTTCTTCTTTTCAAAGAAAAAAAAAGAATTAGAAAGCCTTAAAAATCATTGCTTTCAAGACACAAATATTAAAAATATAAGCCTTTCTTCAAAGAATTCATACATACATATTCGAAACAACATTATATCGTCTTGAGTATTGTTTACGTACCCATGTGTTATAGCTGGGATTTGATCTCCAGTTTGTCTCCTCAACTTCATTCTTAATCAACAATTTGCTTGCAAACTACCCAGTTTCTGAGAAATCATTCATCTCCAGTTCCACAAAAGAATGTTAATCTGATTCCATATTTGTCACTATTTCAAACGCGTGCTTCGCTTTTGCGTAATTTGAAAAAATGTACAGTTATCCTTAGAAGTTTACAATAACATTATAGAAAACAATAGGGGTCAAAACCTGAATTTTTAAACCCTGAGAAATGCATCCGAGCAAATTTGGTACTTTTGGACTGAAGAGGACCTAAAGAAGGATGGTTCACTTCAGATGAGCTCAAAAATTGTGATATCCACTTTCTAATTTATACACAGAATTCTTTCAATGTTTTCTAATACTCTTTATTATTACTTTTACAGGTATGTTGTGACATTTTCATCCTCTTCACAAAAGCCAACATAATGCAACTGAATTGAATAAAACTTTGCTTATACATATGTAACAAAAACTACAGCACCTGATACCATTTTGTTGTAAGAGATTCCATACTGGGGTTTCTTTAAAAAGAAAGAAAAATCTGCTGTACTGTGTATTTGGGGTTTTCAATGTCCCAAGGGATCAATTTCTTGTGACTGCAAAGTGGTACACTTCTTTTCTCTTTTTTTTTCTCTCAATTTGAGCAATAAATGGTGCACAAGCCATCAAATGAATGGCAAATTTGTAAATTTTACAAGGACTGTATGTCTCTTGAAAGGAATTTTAACCTTGTCCTTTTGAATGGTCCTTTTTGGCTTTGATGCACTAATTTCAGCCTTTTTTTCCTCACTTCTGCGTCATTCTGGCACCACTTTTGGGCTTAAAGATAAATAAACTACCCAAAAGAAACATATGTATGTCCCCTTTCAAGTCCAACAAACAATGAAGCTTTCAAATTATAATAGTACATCTTTTGAGGGAGGCAAATTGTAGCACAATGAGAGGAGGAAGCAAGATCAAGCTTCTCCAGCATCACAAAACAGCCTCTTTCTTTAGATCTTTTTTGTTTTAGTTGCAAAACATTGTGAAAAGATAAGAAAATGGCTGATTAGAGTTGGAAATATTTGCCCTCTTTTTTTGGGCCTTCTGTGCTTTACATAAGAAATGAGAAAAAAAACTGTTTATTTAGAAAGTTTTCTTTTTGCCCTACACATTCTGAAACCAAGTGGCTTTTTCTTTTTTGAAGCTTGCAAGACTTGAGTTATGATCATGTCTTCAGTGGGCTCTCTCTGGTTGCATAATTCATGTCCAAGTGTGCAATAAATCCACAAATGTGTCTACCAGAAAAAAAGAGAGACCTCATTTTATAGTATATTTAGAAGAGGGAGAACCCTTCTTAACCTACAACTTTATATGGTACATAGTACAACCAATGATGTTGCAATTTAGATGTTTGCTCACAAAGTTCTTCTCTATCCAGTCATCGTATTCGTTCCACGTACCCAACCGGTCTGACAAAAAAACACCACTCTGTTTAATCAAGCTTGAAAAAAATCTGTCGGGTCATTTTGCAAAAAACAACACTATAATCTCATGCACATCTTGCCATGTCACGAATGTAGGTACTGTGTGTGCACATCTCAAGGATTACTTAGTATGCCAGGTTGGTTCGCTTACTAAAATGATCATTCGTTAGTAAAAAGTAAAAAGTTCGACAGAAACATACGTAGATATTACAAAATGATTTACAGTGTGTTCGCCGATATAGGCTAAATGGCAATTATCTCTGCAATTAAGATACTTACACTTTTTCTGACCCCGCCATCCAATAAGATAAATTTTTAAAATTCTAAATCAAAAATTGTGGTTACTACAAAAGATTTAATTTTTTTAAAAGCAGGGTTTGCATTTTTCAAAATAACAATTTTGTCATTATGCTTTCAACCCTGTGATCTAAACTAAAATGTTCCCCGACAGTTGAATAATTTTTGAGTAAAGAAGGTTTTTTGATAAAATTTGTATTTATGGAGTGACAGTAACTTTCATGCAAAAAATCCAAAATATTGGTCCATTGAAGTAAATTCAACCCATGATTTGGCATAGTAAACATGTTCCGATCACTTTCAAATTTGGATCAGAGGTTGGTTTTGAGAAATGCTCCAAGTTTTAGTGAAACCACTTTTTGATCAGGAGGCCCGTTTCGGAATTAGGAGAACTTTTTAAAATCGCAAAATTCAAAAATCCAATTTTTCGAAAAATCAAAAACCTTATAACTTTTTTGTCGTTTGAGCTACAACAACCATTCATACATTTTTAAAATCTTCAGACAAAACTGTAACTATAAGGCAAGGTCAAAAATCGGATATTGCCACAGGTAAAGGCTCTGGAGTGAAATTTAGCCTTGATCTGCAAACACACCGTATAATTTTCTATTCATTCTAATCTTACTAATACTACTTTTATAGCTAAGGTAATATTATAAGGTCATGAGTATTTGGTGATGTATAAAACTTCATTCAATGTTGATTGTCGAACAGAACCGAAAGTGTGGTTATGTAAAACTAAATTCATTTCGATGACGTATCAAACAGGCAATAGTTTTTATCTCTTTACTTCATTCACCAAATTAACTGGCCAAATCTATCATTTAGTTATATGTATAGTACCCAACCTGGTGTATACCATCCTTGGAAGTAAAGAAATTGCGCAGAACATAAGAAGACACTTTGAGCAATGAGAAGGAATGGATTGTTGGAATGCCAAAGGAATCCTAATGCTGAGTAGAAACCATCATTTTCAGCCTGCACCCCAGATGAAATAAAGAACATCAAATCAATAAAAGTTTAGAGATTCCCTTTTTTTATTAGACTCTTAATCGTGCCTTGCTGGATCGTTTAGTAGTTTAACTTTGTAATGGCAGAAACAAATAAAGCCCAGTTCCACTACTACTATATACGCCCCTCGACGACATTTTATTTTAATCTTCTGCAGATTTTATGGTGCTCCGAAAAAAAATAGAATGAGACAGCAGTGCCGTCGTTGAAGCAGTAAAAAAATGATCACAGTCTCGAGATGTTTTTACGATCAGATTTTCCTCATTTTCATGTATAGCAGAGTGTGTATTACTCTCTTTCCCTACTGTATTTATATATATTTATATGGTAAGATATACACTTTGCAAACTTTAGAAGAGGTTTGTGCAAGTATTAGCGAATGGATTTCGGTTTTTATATTCATTCCGTCTGAACTGTCCAGTCTGTCTTCAGGTCCTTGAGAGCCAAAAAGTGACAAATTTTTGGTCCTTTTAAACTTTTGGACTCACTTTTAAGTTTTTGGTCGTAAAATTGTCAAATTTTATAGTGATGTTTAATGTTTATCGCACAAAAGTAATGCACTCTTACAAAAGATGTTGAGTCAAGTTAACGAAGGAGCAATAAAATTACTAAAGATTAATAATTTATCTTGAACTTGATATTATCAATGCATGCTGATGTAAGATTGAATTTAAAGAAATGATTTTTTTAGGAATGTAAAATGGTACACCCAATGTGCACATGAATTTACTTTAGTGTTTTGGGTTCAATCATTAAGCAAGTAATCTATATCCCATACGTATGGTATTTTTCGCCAAACATGTCAGAAAATGAAGCCGAATAATGGCCACAATAAAGAGAGGGATTACTTATGCCACAGAGTGGATAACTCTTTATTAAATATGCTGCATGATATGCATAAGTCTCTTGAGGATCACCGTATCATCCCATCCGTTCAAAGAGGAATCGATTGGGGGAAGAAAGAGAATCCTCCCCTTTTCTCCACAAATAGTATACCAATGAATGGAGAAGGTTTATGGTGTAGTAAACCCTAATGGATGCACTCTACAGAAATTCAATCTCAGTTATGAGTTTACGTTATCACAGAGGCAAGGCATAGAGTACCAGGTTGGTCTTCCACATAAAATGATGGCTCAAGGATAAGTGTCGATAATCTTTTTTATGACCATCAGGCATTAAATCATCAAGATGAACATTTCTGTGTAAATGTTCATAGTGTATTATAGTCATGGTGTTATGTACTTCCTCCTTTGCAATAAAAAAAGCCGGTTTGAATTTGCCGACAAATTAAAAGTCGGATACGTAAGATACAAACATTTGACCCAAATAACAATTAAAGTACAACTCTTTTGACGTTTAGCATATGAAATGTTGCTCTACTCAAAAACGAACCGTTTATGAGTTATCAGCGATTCAAAAAAGGTGGTCGAGTAGCAAAAAGCCAGTTTTTAGAAAAAAAAGTGTGCAAAAATAGCTAAATAAGAAAATAAGAAAATAAAAACGGATTTTCCGGGAAAAAGTACCTTTTTTGAATCGCCGATTACTCATAAACGGTTAATTTTTTAGCATAGTTACATTTTATATGGTAAACGTCAAAAGAGTTGTACTTTAAAAGTTATTTAAATCATATTATCGTATCTGACGTCTCCGATTCTTAATTCGTCGTCAAAGTCGACCGGCTTTTTTTTTTGCAAACGAGGAAGTAATATCAAACACTGTTACTGCAAAATTTCGATAGGTTTTGATACCTACATGTACGTAGTTGTTTATCTTATTTACTACCTGAACATCAAAAAGCATCATTTTATTATGTAGACCATCAAGAGGTGTATCATCCTTGATAAAAACTGATTCTTTTGGTTTTTTCCAACTGTGACATAGTTGGAAATTATCTTAAAAAGAAAAGTAGGTTTCGTATAAACTTTTCCTGTTCTTCGAACAACCTTTAATCTGCACCTTTAAGGCTGAATGGCCTTAAGGCAAGATGTTTAAGATAAAGCTGAGTGAGACAGCAGTCCTTTCGTCTACAATTAGGTCTGATGACAGATTTCCACTTTGGGGAGAGAAGGGAGAAAAAAGTTCCTGACAATTGTCCAGAAAAAAAGGGAAACAAAATTCCTGGGAGAGGAACGAACACAAACTTCAGTTGAAGAAGTTTGTAGGTTACTTTCTTCACCTTGTTACCAACTTAGTACTGAAGGAGGATAAGAAGAGAAAGGACAGTAAGATGTGTACCAGTACTTTTGTTGATTGGCATTTGTCTTAGTCTCTCACATCAAGGTTCTTCTTATAGTCAATAACTATATATACAAATAAAAAAAACTCTACTTAGAAGACTTTCTCTTTTCACCAGTTATGGAGCATCAAACCAAGGCAAAGTATACTAATCCAGAGAAAAATATTTTTACCAAAAATGTTCTTTTCATAATATCATTTATAGATCTGCACTGAATTTATTTACTTTTCCAAGTATTTTCAAATCATTTTTGTTCGTTAGTATTTTTCTTTCTTATTTTCTGGGAAATCATAACTAAAGATGATAGAAATGATTATAGCACAAAAAAAAGTTTTAAATTATTAAATTATTTTTAAACTGTTAAAGAATTTAAGCATTTAAAGAATTACTGACAAGACAATACCAACGAAGTATCACCTTATTAAAGCGGGTGCTCGATGAGATACGATTGTAAACAAAACAGTTTGTTGGATGATGTTTGATGCAAACTGTTCTGGGAACTTGTTTGTTAAAAACAGGCAGAATGTAACACATGAGTGTCCAATGCCAGGAAAAAACAGGCTGTAGTATAAAAACTTTTTGACGGATGAAAAGGGAACGTTAATGATGCATCCTGTCAAAATCTTGTGTGTTAGATTTGAAGAGATATACAGGCCTGTGGGAGCTGACCTAAATAGTTGGAACAACCAGGAAAAAATATGGATTACAAGAACAGATTATTTTGAGAGAGAAGAAAAAAAAGGTAGAGATTTTTTATTGCTTTTTCTGAACACACATTGTATCTCTCTCTCTCATCCCCTTTGAGGCAAAGTAAATAAAGGAGGGGGGATTTTTACAAAAGGGAAGGGAAACATTAAGTTACTTCCTTTTCCAAGGTTCACATTTATTCAACTCAAGAACTCCTTCCAGCCCTAATTAACAACACTACACCACTGTGATGTTTCACCCTCTTACGCTCAATAAAGTCTTGCCATCATCACATCACCCCAACTGCTGAGGTTGTTGTAACAGATTGCCAAATTACTCTGTACCTCCCCACCACTATAAAACTCTTTTTGATAAAAGAACCAGTGGTGCACTCTTGCCTTTGTGAAAACCATATTTTGAAAAAACATCAAAGATCTTGTAGTAGTTGTCGCTTACGGTCCAAACCGTATAACTTACTATACGTAAAGAAAATAAATACTTACATATGATAAACCAAAAGGTGCAGCCTTCCAGGAGGTTCTATCCGATGAAATAAATTGTTTTTTGACCTTTTAAGGCCAATAAAAATGTATGTATATAAAGGTTTATGGTGCTAAATAAACTGTTTTCTGGAATGGAATTTTTTAAGGGATCCAGGAAAATAGCCCTCTACTTGGTAAAGGTAGGAGTTGCAACAAAGAGCTAGGTCAAAGAGTTTCCTGTGTTGGTGTTCTTTGCTTTCGGAAAGTCCCACTGCCTGATGAAACCATTTTTGAGGCCTTTTGTCGAAGAATCCTGTAAACGAAGCCATTTCCCTCCCGTCTCCTGTTCTTTTTGTTTGAACTTTATCAAGTTCTATCTGTGTGTACAAAGTTTCCCGATCAAAAGTTTAGGATCAAGATAGAAAGAGAGAAGAAACCACTGAAAAACCATTTTCGTGCTGCTGTTTTTTTCTGTAAGATGGGATGGTTATGGCTGAAGGCAGCGAAGTAAAAGAGCAAGCGTAGAACCATTAATTAGAATGCCCGTCTATGGTATTCTTTTGGACATGATTTCATTTTTCTTTCCCTCGGTTTTTTTTCCTCTCTTTCGGGCACCAGTTCCTGTTTGACCTCCTCTCCTTTGTCTACTACAAAAAGAGGGGCTTCTTTTTTTGCAAACCATTGTTTTCTTCCAGATGCATTTCTGCCTGACAAATGGTTGGACAATGGTTCTGTTGAACAGGATAATTTGCAAGCATTCTTGTATCAATCAAGTGCTGACTTGATACGTACGATGCTCTTTGACGAGCTTTAAAATACAAGATTCCTGTTAGTTTTGTAGGTGTGCACTTTTCTACATAAGGGTGGTATTATCAGGTTGGCCCATGTATAAAATGATGCCTTTTATTGTTGCAGTGTATTGAGTAAAAGCAGTAAATATCATTTTTTGATGTCCTAAATATGAAACGAGACAGTGTTGTCTTCATTGTATACCATTTTTATGTAGTTACTACTTTCTTAAACCAAGATTCAAATAAACATTTTGAGGATAAAGCAATGGTTAAATAAAAATTAAACTTTTAGAAAGTATTAATTGAGATGATTAAGTTCGAAAAGACGCTCAACGCTTATATGATAGTAGACCAACCTGGCATTTACGTAGTATGCAAAACTATAGAATTGGCATTGAAATGAAATGATATTCATTATAGTGAGATGTCTACTTAGGAAATGAGAGATGGAATATAGCAACTGTTTACACTACTGGATGCAATAAAAGTTTGAATTGCCCCTCTTAGCTCATATCATCGGAGGCGGAATGATGCATGTCTATGTCAACCACCAACTCAGCATATTTGACTTCCCAGTAGTGCTTGAGATGCTGCTGGATGCAAAAAAAAACATGGGAGGGGAGAGGGATTTTTTCAATTACTCGAATTGAAAAATGTGTGTTGTGCAAGACCCCTTTTTCCTATGCAATGGAAATGGGAATGCAGGTTTTCGAGTGTCATTCGCACACGGATGCCTAACTAAAGCATCATTCATGCTTCAATGAACAAAATGACATAAAGATACTGCATTGTCAATTGTCTTTACTTTCTTGAAGAAGTGCTTTTTATGTATTTATCATTTTTTAAACATACGAAATACACTTTTTTCAAACTTCGAAACCGTCTGTGAAAATAGTTGCAAACGGATGCCATGTTCGTTTGATCTGTCTGAAATGTAAAGTCTGGTAACAAAACCCGTGCCAAATTTGGGTTTTTGCAACTCTTAAAATATATTTTTTAAATCAGGGTTTGATCAATATTGTTACCATTGTTTATTTAAAAAACGTTCTAAATTGCACAAAATTTTAGCACTTGTTAATTTCAAAATATGAATAACTGATTTACTTCACAATAATGTGAGAATGATTTACTTTAAATTGTTTTGTATTCAAACATTTTTGGTTGAGATTCAAGCCACTGAAACTTGAGATTATACGATAATATTTCCAAGGTTCGTACGTAAGCGAATGTTGTTTTGGATATACGATTCTTCGAACAGGGATTTCAGCTCGTGGTATATATTTTTTTGGATACTACAGCCTTGAGTAGTCCAATCTTCAAACAACACAATGTCAAAGCCTGATTAGGGTTAGTAGTGGTATAGCAGAAAACTATGTCAGAGTTGTGTGCACGAATGGGTTGTCGAATTGGCATGTTAAAGAACGTTTTTGCTGATAAGACTCTCCCTCTCTCTGCTGCTCCTGAGGTTCCTTAAATCGAAAATCACGAAAGAAGTTTTAAGACCCCCAACCAAAATACTCTTTTTTTACATTCCAGATTGTAACTTTTTTTTTCTTCTTCTTGGAAGATACAGAGAGGGAGGAAGGGGGCTGACTTGGCCCAGCAAACTTAATTAGTTCACCGGTTGATGAAAGACATGATTGGATTTGCCGTTTGTAGAAGAGAGTAGGATCTTAATCAACGTAAAGAAATCTTTCTCTGTGTGTGTGTTTCAGGAAGAGGTTGAGTGGAAGTAAAATATATATACTACCTTACACTTTTTTTCCAGTAGGATTTATTGCCAGGTGATTAACTGATAATGTACAACTAATTGATGTTAATTTATTGTAGTTATTCTTGTTAATAACAGTGTTTATACAAACAGAAAGTGACTTTTTCAAACAAAATGGAGCATATGTCATCAACCATGCATCAAACACTGGCTTAGTACACAATTTCACAAAGCTCTGATGACTTTGGATGTTCATTAAATATTTTCATTTATATCAGGGCTGAATATGACTGATAAATTGACCGTTGAAATTTTGATGTCACTTAATAAACGATGAATCGTAGATGTTACAGTGGCTATTAGGCGCATTATAGATCACTTGACTATAGTAAAACACAACTCATATATATATATAAATCAGTACATACTTGCAATCAGCTGTTACAGATCTCACGCTGTAGCTAGTGTCATAAACGTCCTTTTTTAACGATTTGATCCTAATTTTTTTATTGGTTGCGGTATTTGGCGTCAATTATGCGCGTGCGAGGGGACGCCATAGGTCTTAAGATGCTGCTACTGCATGGCACATGCAGTATCAGTCAGTGAGCGTCGGTCAGCGTGTTTGGATGTGTGACATTTTGTGAAAAAAAAATTGCCAGTGTCTTGAAACAGAAAAAAAAAACATGTGAGTAGCTGTCACAAAAGTTAAAAGAACACCGCGATAAAGCCCTTCTCTTCCCTTAGGTCATCGCTGAACAAGATAGTCGAGGACAAACCAGACCTGGCCGAGTGCAGAAAAAGTGTCCGTTCTTCGTCATTTTTTATTCTATTATAAAACCAAATACATTGATAGAAAGCCAAAAAACAGCTCTTGAATTCTTTTTTTATAATGTAATCGCATTTTCTTCCTATTTTAGGCTCAAAAACGGGGAAAACTTCTGCCATCATAGAGTAGAAACCACCACTGAAATATACTATCATATTTTTACACTATGAGTTGAGATTATTGAAATGAATTCTTGGAATTGTATCGTACAAAGATTTGATGTCGTGGACTCAGCTGACGTTGCAAAGGCGCCCATATACTATGTAGTACCATCCATTGCTTGGCCGAAGTATTAACGCGTTGATCTTCATACTCTTGACAACATGCAAAATGCAAAAAGTCGATTATCTTGGCTTCTGTAGGTCCTACAGCAAAACTAAACCCATTTTTGGAATCGTCGTTTCGTGTGCAATTGGACTACATCAGGTTCATGATTGTAATTTCCGTGGGCTGATTTCCAGACAAGGAAAAAGGCTGTCGGCCAAAGGGTGGTGTTCAACCTTGTGTCCAGCTCATAGTTCACATGTATATATAAAACAAAATGCGTTAAAAGGTCATGTATATGTCACCAGTACAGATTTTGCAACATTGCAAGTGCTGTCCATGCCTTTTTCAAAAAAAAATATATATATGCTGTGTACAAATGGTTCTTCTGTTGTATGCACCTACAATGAACTGAGTTGCTCAATGGTAGAGCGTCTGCCAATAAACCAAAGCATTTTGTTTTTTGTGGGTTCGAACCCCGATGCCTCCACTTTATTTTTCAGTCCAAAACCCACATATTGACGGTATGTTATTGACGGTAAAAAGATGCTTGTGCATCTCGCTCGCGCGGAGATTTTTTGCGCCAAATTCGAACCAACCAATGAAAAAATTCAATTCAAATCGATCAAAAAGGACGTTTATGACGCTAGCTACGGCGTGAGATCTGTAGCAAACTTTTGGTTGTAGTTTTTTATCATTTTGTTAGTACAAAATTTAAAAAAAAAATGACAAAAATGCACAAGAGTGTTTAATTGAATTTTAGTAGTTGCTGTGTGTAGGAGCAGGGCTTTCCATCTTGTCTGATATAACGTTTAGAAGTACAAAATAAATGTTTTCTTAGTTGACAGCAGTGACCTTTATACTTTTTATTTGACCATTTTGGTATTGGACTCCTTGTAATTTTCAAAAAAAGGAGCCTCACGAAATGCTATAACCATTTGTATGTGTGTTCAGTAGAGGACCTTGGAAAGGATCTTTTTCTCCACCACACATCTGCGCCACTTTAATTTACCTGATGACATCTTATATAGTATGGTAAAAAACACACACACACACTTGACCATGAATACCAAGACCAATTCTTGCATATTTAGAGGAGGTTGTTTTGCCACTGAAGGACATTGTTGTGCTATAAAAATGTACC
>CAXHLB010000674.1:0-85590 GCA_964017235.1 Sabellastarte sp. h YS-2021
GCCAAAATGGCGCACTGCCTACATGGGTTTATTGCAGCCAGACCCCTCCATTGCAGGTTACAGAGCAATGTGACATGGGTTTAACTCCTCTGTACGTCTCAAAGCTGTTCCACCTTTATTGGTGTAATTCACTCAGTGTTTGGTCCAAATTGCAGCATAATATTTTAATATTTGGCTTAGTTATGGTGGAAACATGAGCCGCTGTATATACTAGTTTACTGCAACCAGTGTACCCCACTACCAGTCGTAAAAGCCTGCGACAAGAGTTTCCTTCACAGATGTAAGTCTCAAAGCTGTTCTATATTTATTAGTGCCACTCCTCCAATAATTTGCCCAAGTTGCAGCATTATAGCCCAATATTTGGCTTGGTTAGGCCGCCAAAATGGCGCACTGCCTACATGGGTTTATTGCAGCCAGACCCCTCCATTGCAGGTTACAGAGCAATGTGACATGGGTTTAACTCCTCTGTACGTCTCAAAGCTGTTCCACCTTTATTGGTGTAATTCACTCAGTGTTTGGTCCAAATTGCAGCATAATATTTTAATATTTGGCTTAGTTATGGTGGAAACATGAGCCGCTGTATATACTAGTTTACTGCAACCAGTGTACCCCACTACCAGTCGTAAAAGCCTGCGACAAGAGTTTCCTTCACAGATGTAAGTCTCAAAGCTGTTCTATATTTATTAGTGCCACTCCCCCAATAATTTGCCCAAGTTGCAGCATTATAGCCCAATATTTGGCTTGGTTAGGCCGCCAAAATGGCACACTGCCTACATGGGTTTATTGCAGCCAGACCCCTCCATTGCAGGTTACAGAGCAATGTGACATGGGTTTAACTCCTCTGTACGTCTCAAAGCTGTTCCACCTTTATTGGTGTAATTCACTCAGTGTTTGGTCCAAATTGCAGCATAATATTTTAATATTTGGCTTAGTTATGGTGGAAACATGAGCCGCTGTATATACTAGTTTACTGCAACCAGTGTACCCCACTACCAGTCGTAAAAGCCTGCGACAAGAGTTTCCTTCACAGATGTAAGTCTCAAAGCTGTTCTATATTTATTAGTGCCACTCCCCCAATAATTTGCCCAAGTTGCAGCATTATAGCCCAATATTTGGCTTGGTTAGGCCGCCAAAATGGCGCACTGCCTACATGGGTTTATTGCAGCCAGACCCCTCCATTGCAGGTTACAGAGCAATGTGACATGGGTTTAACTCCTCTGTACGTCTCAAAGCTGTTCCACCTTTATTGGTGTAATTCACTCAGTGTTTGGTCCAAATTGCAGCATAATATTTTAATATTTGGCTTAGTTATGGTGGAAACATGAGCCGCTGTATATACTAGTTTACTGCAACCAGTGTACCCCACTACCAGTCGTAAAAGCCTGCGACAAGAGTTTCCTTCACAGATGTAAGTCTCAAAGCTGTTCTATATTTATTAGTGCCACTCCCCCAATAATTTGCCCAAGTTGCAGCATTATAGCCCAATATTTGGCTTGGTTAGGCCGCCAAAATGGCGCACTGCCTACATGGGTTTATTGCAGCCAGACCCCTCCATTGCAGGTTACAGAGCAATGTGACATGGGTTTAACTCCTCTGTACGTCTCAAAGCTGTTCCACCTTTATTGGTGTAATTCACTCAGTGTTTGGTCCAAATTGCAGCATAATATTTTAATATTTGGCTTAGTTATGGTGGAAACATGACCCGCTGTATATACTAGTTTACTGCAACCAGTGTACCCCACTACCAGTCGTAAAAGCCTGCGACAAGAGTTTCCTTCACAGATGTAAGTCTCAAAGCTGTTCTATATTTATTAGTGCCACTCCCCCAATAATTTGCCCAAGTTGCAGCATTATAGCCCAATATTTGGCTTGGTTAGGCCGCCAAAATGGCACACTGCCTACATGGGTTTATTGCAGCCAGACCCCTCCATTGCAGGTTACAGAGCAATGTGACATGGGTTTAACTCCTCTGTACGTCTCAAAGCTGTTCCACCTTTATTGGTGTAATTCACTCAGTGTTTGGTCCAAATTGCAGCATAATATTTTAATATTTGGCTTAGTTATGGTGGAAACATGAGCCGCTGTATATACTAGTTTACTGCAACCAGTGTACCCCACTACCAGTCGTAAAAGCCTGCGACAAGAGTTTCCTTCACAGATGTAAGTCTCAAAGCTGTTCTATATTTATTAGTGCCACTCCCCCAATAATTTGCCCAAGTTGCAGCATTATAGCCCAATATTTGGCTTGGTTAGGCCGCCAAAATGGCGCACTGCCTACATGGGTTTATTGCAGCCAGACCCCTCCATTGCAGGTTACAGAGCAATGTGACATGGGTTTAACTCCTCTGTACGTCTCAAAGCTGTTCCACCTTTATTGGTGTAATTCACTCAGTGTTTGGTCCAAATTGCAGCATAATATTTTAATATTTGGCTTAGTTATGGTGGAAACATGAGCCGCTGTATATACTAGTTTACTGCAACCAGTGTACCCCACTACCAGTCGTAAAAGCCTGCGACAAGAGTTTCCTTCACAGATGTAAGTCTCAAAGCTGTTCTATATTTATTAGTGCCACTCCCCCAATAATTTGCCCAAGTTGCAGCATTATAGCCCAATATTTGGCTTGGTTAGGCCGCCAAAATGGCGCACTGCCTACATGGGTTTATTGCAGCCAGACCCCTCCATTGCAGGTTACAGAGCAATGTGACATGGGTTTAACTCCTCTGTACGTCTCAAAGCTGTTCCACCTTTATTGGTGTAATTCACTCAGTGTTTGGTCCAAATTGCAGCATAATATTTTAATATTTGGCTTAGTTATGGTGGAAACATGACCCGCTGTATATACTAGTTTACTGCAACCAGTGTACCCCACTACCAGTCGTAAAAGCCTGCGACAAGAGTTTCCTTCACAGATGTAAGTCTCAAAGCTGTTCTATATTTATTAGTGCCACTCCCCCAATAATTTGCCCAAGTTGCAGCATTATAGCCCAATATTTGGCTTGGTTAGGCCGCCAAAATGGCACACTGCCTACATGGGTTTATTGCAGCCAGACCCCTCCATTGCAGGTTACAGAGCAATGTGACATGGGTTTAACTCCTCTGTACGTCTCAAAGCTGTTCCACCTTTATTGGTGTAATTCACTCAGTGTTTGGTCCAAATTGCAGCATAATATTTTAATATTTGGCTTAGTTATGGTGGAAACATGAGCCGCTGTATATACTAGTTTACTGCAACCAGTGTACCCCACTACCAGTCGTAAAAGCCTGCGACAAGAGTTTCCTTCACAGATGTAAGTCTCAAAGCTGTTCTATATTTATTAGTGCCACTCCTCCAATAATTTGCCCAAGTTGCAGCATTATAGCCCAATATTTGGCTTGGTTAGGCCGCCAAAATGGCGCACTGCCTACATGGGTTTATTGCAGCCAGACCCCTCCATTGCAGGTTACAGAGCAATGTGACATGGGTTTAACTCCTCTGTACGTCTCAAAGCTGTTCCACCTTTATTGGTGTAATTCACTCAGTGTTTGGTCCAAATTGCAGCATAATATTTTAATATTTGGCTTAGTTATGGTGGAAACATGAGCCGCTGTATATACTAGTTTACTGCAACCAGTGTACCCCACTACCAGTCGTAAAAGCCTGCGACAAGAGTTTCCTTCACAGATGTAAGTCTCAAAGCTGTTCTATATTTATTAGTGCCACTCCTCCAATAATTTGCCCAAGTTGCAGCATTATAGCCCAATATTTGGCTTGGTTAGGCCGCCAAAATGGCGCACTGCCTACATGGGTTTATTGCAGCCAGACCCCTCCATTGCAGGTTACAGAGCAATGTGACATGGGTTTAACTCCTCTGTACGTCTCAAAGCTGTTCCACCTTTATTGGTGTAATTCACTCAGTGTTTGGTCCAAATTGCAGCATAATATTTTAATATTTGGCTTAGTTATGGTGGAAACATGAGCCGCTGTATATACTAGTTTACTGCAACCAGTGTACCCCACTACCAGTCGTAAAAGCCTGCGACAAGAGTTTCCTTCACAGATGTAAGTCTCAAAGCTGTTCTATATTTATTAGTGCCACTCCCCCAATAATTTGCCCAAGTTGCAGCATTATAGCCCAATATTTGGCTTGGTTAGGCCGCCAAAATGGCACACTGCCTACATGGGTTTATTGCAGCCAGACCCCTCCATTGCAGGTTACAGAGCAATGTGACATGGGTTTAACTCCTCTGTACGTCTCAAAGCTGTTCCACCTTTATTGGTGTAATTCACTCAGTGTTTGGTCCAAATTGCAGCATAATATTTTAATATTTGGCTTAGTTATGGTGGAAACATGAGCCGCTGTATATACTAGTTTACTGCAACCAGTGTACCCCACTACCAGTCGTAAAAGCCTGCGACAAGAGTTTCCTTCACAGATGTAAGTCTCAAAGCTGTTCTATATTTATTAGTGCCACTCCCCCAATAATTTGCCCAAGTTGCAGCATTATAGCCCAATATTTGGCTTGGTTAGGCCGCCAAAATGGCGCACTGCCTACATGGGTTTATTGCAGCCAGACCCCTCCATTGCAGGTTACAGAGCAATGTGACATGGGTTTAACTCCTCTGTACGTCTCAAAGCTGTTCCACCTTTATTGGTGTAATTCACTCAGTGTTTGGTCCAAATTGCAGCATAATATTTTAATATTTGGCTTAGTTATGGTGGAAACATGAGCCGCTGTATATACTAGTTTACTGCAACCAGTGTACCCCACTACCAGTCGTAAAAGCCTGCGACAAGAGTTTCCTTCACAGATGTAAGTCTCAAAGCTGTTCTATATTTATTAGTGCCACTCCCCCAATAATTTGCCCAAGTTGCAGCATTATAGCCCAATATTTGGCTTGGTTAGGCCGCCAAAATGGCGCACTGCCTACATGGGTTTATTGCAGCCAGACCCCTCCATTGCAGGTTACAGAGCAATGTGACATGGGTTTAACTCCTCTGTACGTCTCAAAGCTGTTCCACCTTTATTGGTGTAATTCACTCAGTGTTTGGTCCAAATTGCAGCATAATATTTTAATATTTGGCTTAGTTATGGTGGAAACATGACCCGCTGTATATACTAGTTTACTGCAACCAGTGTACCCCACTACCAGTCGTAAAAGCCTGCGACAAGAGTTTCCTTCACAGATGTAAGTCTCAAAGCTGTTCTATATTTATTAGTGCCACTCCTCCAATAATTTGCCCAAGTTGCAGCATTATAGCCCAATATTTGGCTTGGTTAGGCCGCCAAAATGGCGCACTGCCTACATGGGTTTATTGCAGCCAGACCCCTCCATTGCAGGTTACAGAGCAATGTGACATGGGTTTAACTCCTCTGTACGTCTCAAAGCTGTTCCACCTTTATTGGTGTAATTCACTCAGTGTTTGGTCCAAATTGCAGCATAATATTTTAATATTTGGCTTAGTTATGGTGGAAACATGAGCCGCTGTATATACTAGTTTACTGCAACCAGTGTACCCCACTACCAGTCGTAAAAGCCTGCGACAAGAGTTTCCTTCACAGATGTAAGTCTCAAAGCTGTTCTATATTTATTAGTGCCACTCCTCCAATAATTTGCCCAAGTTGCAGCATTATAGCCCAATATTTGGCTTGGTTAGGCCGCCAAAATGGCGCACTGCCTACATGGGTTTATTGCAGCCAGACCCCTCCATTGCAGGTTACAGAGCAATGTGACATGGGTTTAACTCCTCTGTACGTCTCAAAGCTGTTCCACCTTTATTGGTGTAATTCACTCAGTGTTTGGTCCAAATTGCAGCATAATATTTTAATATTTGGCTTAGTTATGGTGGAAACATGAGCCGCTGTATATACTAGTTTACTGCAACCAGTGTACCCCACTACCAGTCGTAAAAGCCTGCGACAAGAGTTTCCTTCACAGATGTAAGTCTCAAAGCTGTTCTATATTTATTAGTGCCACTCCCCCAATAATTTGCCCAAGTTGCAGCATTATAGCCCAATATTTGGCTTGGTTAGGCCGCCAAAATGGCACACTGCCTACATGGGTTTATTGCAGCCAGACCCCTCCATTGCAGGTTACAGAGCAATGTGACATGGGTTTAACTCCTCTGTACGTCTCAAAGCTGTTCCACCTTTATTGGTGTAATTCACTCAGTGTTTGGTCCAAATTGCAGCATAATATTTTAATATTTGGCTTAGTTATGGTGGAAACATGACCCGCTGTATATACTAGTTTACTGCAACCAGTGTACTCCACTACCAGTCGTAAAAGCCTGCGACAAGAGTTTCCTTCACAGATGTAAGTCTCAAAGCTGTTCTATATTTATTAGTGCCACTCCCCCAATAATTTGCCCAAGTTGCAGCATTATAGCCCAATATTTGGCTTGGTTAGGCCGCCAAAATGGCGCACTGCCTACATGGGTTTATTGCAGCCAGACCCCTCCATTGCAGGTTACAGAGCAATGTGACATGGGTTTAACTCCTCTGTACGTCTCAAAGCTGTTCCACCTTTATTGGTGTAATTCACTCAGTGTTTGGTCCAAATTGCAGCATAATATTTTAATATTTGGCTTAGTTATGGTGGAAACATGAGCCGCTGTATATACTAGTTTACTGCAACCAGTGTACCCCACTACCAGTCGTAAAAGCCTGCGACAAGAGTTTCCTTCACAGATGTAAGTCTCAAAGCTGTTCTATATTTATTAGTGCCACTCCTCCAATAATTTGCCCAAGTTGCAGCATTATAGCCCAATATTTGGCTTGGTTAGGCCGCCAAAATGGCGCACTGCCTACATGGGTTTATTGCAGCCAGACCCCTCCATTGCAGGTTACAGAGCAATGTGACATGGGTTTAACTCCTCTGTACGTCTCAAAGCTGTTCCACCTTTATTGGTGTAATTCACTCAGTGTTTGGTCCAAATTGCAGCATAATATTTTAATATTTGGCTTAGTTATGGTGGAAACATGAGCCGCTGTATATACTAGTTTACTGCAACCAGTGTACCCCACTACCAGTCGTAAAAGCCTGCGACAAGAGTTTCCTTCACAGATGTAAGTCTCAAAGCTGTTCTATATTTATTAGTGCCACTCCCCCAATAATTTGCCCAAGTTGCAGCATTATAGCCCAATATTTGGCTTGGTTAGGCCGCCAAAATGGCACACTGCCTACATGGGTTTATTGCAGCCAGACCCCTCCATTGCAGGTTACAGAGCAATGTGACATGGGTTTAACTCCTCTGTACGTCTCAAAGCTGTTCCACCTTTATTGGTGTAATTCACTCAGTGTTTGGTCCAAATTGCAGCATAATATTTTAATATTTGGCTTAGTTATGGTGGAAACATGAGCCGCTGTATATACTAGTTTACTGCAACCAGTGTACCCCACTACCAGTCGTAAAAGCCTGCGACAAGAGTTTCCTTCACAGATGTAAGTCTCAAAGCTGTTCTATATTTATTAGTGCCACTCCCCCAATAATTTGCCCAAGTTGCAGCATTATAGCCCAATATTTGGCTTGGTTAGGCCGCCAAAATGGCGCACTGCCTACATGGGTTTATTGCAGCCAGACCCCTCCATTGCAGGTTACAGAGCAATGTGACATGGGTTTAACTCCTCTGTACGTCTCAAAGCTGTTCCACCTTTATTGGTGTAATTCACTCAGTGTTTGGTCCAAATTGCAGCATAATATTTTAATATTTGGCTTAGTTATGGTGGAAACATGAGCCGCTGTATATACTAGTTTACTGCAACCAGTGTACCCCACTACCAGTCGTAAAAGCCTGCGACAAGAGTTTCCTTCACAGATGTAAGTCTCAAAGCTGTTCTATATTTATTAGTGCCACTCCCCCAATAATTTGCCCAAGTTGCAGCATTATAGCCCAATATTTGGCTTGGTTAGGCCGCCAAAATGGCGCACTGCCTACATGGGTTTATTGCAGCCAGACCCCTCCATTGCAGGTTACAGAGCAATGTGACATGGGTTTAACTCCTCTGTACGTCTCAAAGCTGTTCCACCTTTATTGGTGTAATTCACTCAGTGTTTGGTCCAAATTGCAGCATAATATTTTAATATTTGGCTTAGTTATGGTGGAAACATGAGCCGCTGTATATACTAGTTTACTGCAACCAGTGTACCCCACTACCAGTCGTAAAAGCCTGCGACAAGAGTTTCCTTCACAGATGTAAGTCTCAAAGCTGTTCTATATTTATTAGTGCCACTCCCCCAATAATTTGCCCAAGTTGCAGCATTATAGCCCAATATTTGGCTTGGTTAGGCCGCCAAAATGGCACACTGCCTACATGGGTTTATTGCAGCCAGACCCCTCCATTGCAGGTTACAGAGCAATGTGACATGGGTTTAACTCCTCTGTACGTCTCAAAGCTGTTCCACCTTTATTGGTGTAATTCACTCAGTGTTTGGTCCAAATTGCAGCATAATATTTTAATATTTGGCTTAGTTATGGTGGAAACATGAGCCGCTGTATATACTAGTTTACTGCAACCAGTGTACCCCACTACCAGTCGTAAAAGCCTGCGACAAGAGTTTCCTTCACAGATGTAAGTCTCAAAGCTGTTCTATATTTATTAGTGCCACTCCCCCAATAATTTGCCCAAGTTGCAGCATTATAGCCCAATATTTGGCTTGGTTAGGCCGCCAAAATGGCGCACTGCCTACATGGGTTTATTGCAGCCAGACCCCTCCATTGCAGGTTACAGAGCAATGTGACATGGGTTTAACTCCTCTGTACGTCTCAAAGCTGTTCCACCTTTATTGGTGTAATTCACTCAGTGTTTGGTCCAAATTGCAGCATAATATTTTAATATTTGGCTTAGTTATGGTGGAAACATGAGCCGCTGTATATACTAGTTTACTGCAACCAGTGTACCCCACTACCAGTCGTAAAAGCCTGCGACAAGAGTTTCCTTCACAGATGTAAGTCTCAAAGCTGTTCTATATTTATTAGTGCCACTCCCCCAATAATTTGCCCAAGTTGCAGCATTATAGCCCAATATTTGGCTTGGTTAGGCCGCCAAAATGGCGCACTGCCTACATGGGTTTATTGCAGCCAGACCCCTCCATTGCAGGTTACAGAGCAATGTGACATGGGTTTAACTCCTCTGTACGTCTCAAAGCTGTTCCACCTTTATTGGTGTAATTCACTCAGTGTTTGGTCCAAATTGCAGCATAATATTTTAATATTTGGCTTAGTTATGGTGGAAACATGACCCGCTGTATATACTAGTTTACTGCAACCAGTGTACCCCACTACCAGTCGTAAAAGCCTGCGACAAGAGTTTCCTTCACAGATGTAAGTCTCAAAGCTGTTCTATATTTATTAGTGCCACTCCCCCAATAATTTGCCCAAGTTGCAGCATTATAGCCCAATATTTGGCTTGGTTAGGCCGCCAAAATGGCACACTGCCTACATGGGTTTATTGCAGCCAGACCCCTCCATTGCAGGTTACAGAGCAATGTGACATGGGTTTAACTCCTCTGTACGTCTCAAAGCTGTTCCACCTTTATTGGTGTAATTCACTCAGTGTTTGGTCCAAATTGCAGCATAATATTTTAATATTTGGCTTAGTTATGGTGGAAACATGAGCCGCTGTATATACTAGTTTACTGCAACCAGTGTACCCCACTACCAGTCGTAAAAGCCTGCGACAAGAGTTTCCTTCACAGATGTAAGTCTCAAAGCTGTTCTATATTTATTAGTGCCACTCCTCCAATAATTTGCCCAAGTTGCAGCATTATAGCCCAATATTTGGCTTGGTTAGGCCGCCAAAATGGCGCACTGCCTACATGGGTTTATTGCAGCCAGACCCCTCCATTGCAGGTTACAGAGCAATGTGACATGGGTTTAACTCCTCTGTACGTCTCAAAGCTGTTCCACCTTTATTGGTGTAATTCACTCAGTGTTTGGTCCAAATTGCAGCATAATATTTTAATATTTGGCTTAGTTATGGTGGAAACATGAGCCGCTGTATATACTAGTTTACTGCAACCAGTGTACCCCACTACCAGTCGTAAAAGCCTGCGACAAGAGTTTCCTTCACAGATGTAAGTCTCAAAGCTGTTCTATATTTATTAGTGCCACTCCTCCAATAATTTGCCCAAGTTGCAGCATTATAGCCCAATATTTGGCTTGGTTAGGCCGCCAAAATGGCGCACTGCCTACATGGGTTTATTGCAGCCAGACCCCTCCATTGCAGGTTACAGAGCAATGTGACATGGGTTTAACTCCTCTGTACGTCTCAAAGCTGTTCCACCTTTATTGGTGTAATTCACTCAGTGTTTGGTCCAAATTGCAGCATAATATTTTAATATTTGGCTTAGTTATGGTGGAAACATGAGCCGCTGTATATACTAGTTTACTGCAACCAGTGTACCCCACTACCAGTCGTAAAAGCCTGCGACAAGAGTTTCCTTCACAGATGTAAGTCTCAAAGCTGTTCTATATTTATTAGTGCCACTCCTCCAATAATTTGCCCAAGTTGCAGCATTATAGCCCAATATTTGGCTTGGTTAGGCCGCCAAAATGGCGCACTGCCTACATGGGTTTATTGCAGCCAGACCCCTCCATTGCAGGTTACAGAGCAATGTGACATGGGTTTAACTCCTCTGTACGTCTCAAAGCTGTTCCACCTTTATTGGTGTAATTCACTCAGTGTTTGGTCCAAATTGCAGCATAATATTTTAATATTTGGCTTAGTTATGGTGGAAACATGAGCCGCTGTATATACTAGTTTACTGCAACCAGTGTACCCCACTACCAGTCGTAAAAGCCTGCGACAAGAGTTTCCTTCACAGATGTAAGTCTCAAAGCTGTTCTATATTTATTAGTGCCACTCCCCCAATAATTTGCCCAAGTTGCAGCATTATAGCCCAATATTTGGCTTGGTTAGGCCGCCAAAATGGCACACTGCCTACATGGGTTTATTGCAGCCAGACCCCTCCATTGCAGGTTACAGAGCAATGTGACATGGGTTTAACTCCTCTGTACGTCTCAAAGCTGTTCCACCTTTATTGGTGTAATTCACTCAGTGTTTGGTCCAAATTGCAGCATAATATTTTAATATTTGGCTTAGTTATGGTGGAAACATGAGCCGCTGTATATACTAGTTTACTGCAACCAGTGTACCCCACTACCAGTCGTAAAAGCCTGCGACAAGAGTTTCCTTCACAGATGTAAGTCTCAAAGCTGTTCTATATTTATTAGTGCCACTCCCCCAATAATTTGCCCAAGTTGCAGCATTATAGCCCAATATTTGGCTTGGTTAGGCCGCCAAAATGGCGCACTGCCTACATGGGTTTATTGCAGCCAGACCCCTCCATTGCAGGTTACAGAGCAATGTGACATGGGTTTAACTCCTCTGTACGTCTCAAAGCTGTTCCACCTTTATTGGTGTAATTCACTCAGTGTTTGGTCCAAATTGCAGCATAATATTTTAATATTTGGCTTAGTTATGGTGGAAACATGAGCCGCTGTATATACTAGTTTACTGCAACCAGTGTACCCCACTACCAGTCGTAAAAGCCTGCGACAAGAGTTTCCTTCACAGATGTAAGTCTCAAAGCTGTTCTATATTTATTAGTGCCACTCCCCCAATAATTTGCCCAAGTTGCAGCATTATAGCCCAATATTTGGCTTGGTTAGGCCGCCAAAATGGCGCACTGCCTACATGGGTTTATTGCAGCCAGACCCCTCCATTGCAGGTTACAGAGCAATGTGACATGGGTTTAACTCCTCTGTACGTCTCAAAGCTGTTCCACCTTTATTGGTGTAATTCACTCAGTGTTTGGTCCAAATTGCAGCATAATATTTTAATATTTGGCTTAGTTATGGTGGAAACATGACCCGCTGTATATACTAGTTTACTGCAACCAGTGTACCCCACTACCAGTCGTAAAAGCCTGCGACAAGAGTTTCCTTCACAGATGTAAGTCTCAAAGCTGTTCTATATTTATTAGTGCCACTCCCCCAATAATTTGCCCAAGTTGCAGCATTATAGCCCAATATTTGGCTTGGTTAGGCCGCCAAAATGGCACACTGCCTACATGGGTTTATTGCAGCCAGACCCCTCCATTGCAGGTTACAGAGCAATGTGACATGGGTTTAACTCCTCTGTACGTCTCAAAGCTGTTCCACCTTTATTGGTGTAATTCACTCAGTGTTTGGTCCAAATTGCAGCATAATATTTTAATATTTGGCTTAGTTATGGTGGAAACATGAGCCGCTGTATATACTAGTTTACTGCAACCAGTGTACCCCACTACCAGTCGTAAAAGCCTGCGACAAGAGTTTCCTTCACAGATGTAAGTCTCAAAGCTGTTCTATATTTATTAGTGCCACTCCCCCAATAATTTGCCCAAGTTGCAGCATTATAGCCCAATATTTGGCTTGGTTAGGCCGCCAAAATGGCGCACTGCCTACATGGGTTTATTGCAGCCAGACCCCTCCATTGCAGGTTACAGAGCAATGTGACATGGGTTTAACTCCTCTGTACGTCTCAAAGCTGTTCCACCTTTATTGGTGTAATTCACTCAGTGTTTGGTCCAAATTGCAGCATAATATTTTAATATTTGGCTTAGTTATGGTGGAAACATGAGCCGCTGTATATACTAGTTTACTGCAACCAGTGTACCCCACTACCAGTCGTAAAAGCCTGCGACAAGAGTTTCCTTCACAGATGTAAGTCTCAAAGCTGTTCTATATTTATTAGTGCCACTCCCCCAATAATTTGCCCAAGTTGCAGCATTATAGCCCAATATTTGGCTTGGTTAGGCCGCCAAAATGGCGCACTGCCTACATGGGTTTATTGGAGCCAGACCCCTCCATTGCAGGTTACAGAGCAATGTGACATGGGTTTAACTCCTCTGTACGTCTCAAAGCTGTTCCACCTTTATTGGTGTAATTCACTCAGTGTTTGGTCCAAATTGCAGCATAATATTTTAATATTTGGCTTAGTTATGGTGGAAACATGACCCGCTGTATATACTAGTTTACTGCAACCAGTGTACCCCACTACCAGTCGTAAAAGCCTGCGACAAGAGTTTCCTTCACAGATGTAAGTCTCAAAGCTGTTCTATATTTATTAGTGCCACTCCCCCAATAATTTGCCCAAGTTGCAGCATTATAGCCCAATATTTGGCTTGGTTAGGCCGCCAAAATGGCACACTGCCTACATGGGTTTATTGCAGCCAGACCCCTCCATTGCAGGTTACAGAGCAATGTGACATGGGTTTAACTCCTCTGTACGTCTCAAAGCTGTTCCACCTTTATTGGTGTAATTCACTCAGTGTTTGGTCCAAATTGCAGCATAATATTTTAATATTTGGCTTAGTTATGGTGGAAACATGAGCCGCTGTATATACTAGTTTACTGCAACCAGTGTACCCCACTACCAGTCGTAAAAGCCTGCGACAAGAGTTTCCTTCACAGATGTAAGTCTCAAAGCTGTTCTATATTTATTAGTGCCACTCCCCCAATAATTTGCCCAAGTTGCAGCATTATAGCCCAATATTTGGCTTGGTTAGGCCGCCAAAATGGCACACTGCCTACATGGGTTTATTGCAGCCAGACCCCTCCATTGCAGGTTACAGAGCAATGTGACATGGGTTTAACTCCTCTGTACGTCTCAAAGCTGTTCCACCTTTATTGGTGTAATTCACTCAGTGTTTGGTCCAAATTGCAGCATAATATTTTAATATTTGGCTTAGTTATGGTGGAAACATGACCCGCTGTATATACTAGTTTACTGCAACCAGTGTACCCCACTACCAGTCGTAAAAGCCTGCGACAAGAGTTTCCTTCACAGATGTAAGTCTCAAAGCTGTTCTATATTTATTAGTGCCACTCCCCCAATAATTTGCTCAAGTTGCAGCATTATAGCCCAATATTTGGCTTGGTTAGGCCGCCAAAATGGCACACTGCCTACATGGGTTTATTGCAGCCAGACCCCTCCATTGCAGGTTACAGAGCAATGTGACATGGGTTTAACTCCTCTGTACGTCTCAAAGCTGTTCCACCTTTATTGGTGTAATTCACTCAGTGTTTGGTCCAAATTGCAGCATAATATTTTAATATTTGGCTTAGTTATGGTGGAAACATGAGCCGCTGTATATACTAGTTTACTGCAACCAGTGTACCCCACTACCAGTCGTAAAAGCCTGCGACAAGAGTTTCCTTCACAGATGTAAGTCTCAAAGCTGTTCTATATTTATTAGTGCCACTCCCCCAATAATTTGCCCAAGTTGCAGCATTATAGCCCAATATTTGGCTTGGTTAGGCCGCCAAAATTGCGCACTGCCTACATGGGTTTATTGCAGCCAGACCCCTCCATTGCAGGTTACAGAGCAATGTGACATGGGTTTAACTCCTCTGTACGTCTCAAAGCTGTTCCACCTTTATTGGTGTAATTCACTCAGTGTTTGGTCCAAATTGCAGCATAATATTTTAATATTTGGCTTAGTTATGGTGGAAACATGAGCCACTGTATATACTAGTTTACTGCAACCAGTGTACCCCACTACCAGTCGTAAAAGCCTGCGACAAGAGTTTCCTTCACAGATGTAAGTCTCAAAGCTGTTCTATATTTATTAGTGCCACTCCCCCAATAATTTGCCCAAGTTGCAGCATTATAGCCCAATATTTGGCTTGGTTAGGCCGCCAAAATGGCGCACTGCCTACATGGGTTTATTGCAGCCAGACCCCTCCATTGCAGGTTACAGAGCAATGTGACATGGGTTTAACTCCTCTGTACGTCTCAAAGCTGTTCCACCTTTATTGGTGTAATTCACTCAGTGTTTGGTCCAAATTGCAGCATAATATTTTAATATTTGGCTTAGTTATGGTGGAAACATGACCCGCTGTATATACTAGTTTACTGCAACCAGTGTACCCCACTACCAGTCGTAAAAGCCTGCGACAAGAGTTTCCTTCACAGATGTAAGTCTCAAAGCTGTTCTATATTTATTAGTGCCACTCCCCCAATAATTTGCCCAAGTTGCAGCATTATAGCCCAATATTTGGCTTGGTTAGGCCGCCAAAATGGCACACTGCCTACATGGGTTTATTGCAGCCAGACCCCTCCATTGCAGGTTACAGAGCAATGTGACATGGGTTTAACTCCTCTGTACGTCTCAAAGCTGTTCCACCTTTATTGGTGTAATTCACTCAGTGTTTGGTCCAAATTGCAGCATAATATTTTAATATTTGGCTTAGTTATGGTGGAAACATGAGCCGCTGTATATACTAGTTTACTGCAACCAGTGTACCCCACTACCAGTCGTAAAAGCCTGCGACAAGAGTTTCCTTCACAGATGTAAGTCTCAAAGCTGTTCTATATTTATTAGTGCCACTCCCCCAATAATTTGCCCAAGTTGCAGCATTATAGCCCAATATTTGGCTTGGTTAGGCCGCCAAAATGGCGCACTGCCTACATGGGTTTATTGCAGCCAGACCCCTCCATTGCAGGTTACAGAGCAATGTGACATGGGTTTAACTCCTCTGTACGTCTCAAAGCTGTTCCACCTTTATTGGTGTAATTCACTCAGTGTTTGGTCCAAATTGCAGCATAATATTTTAATATTTGGCTTAGTTATGGTGGAAACATGAGCCGCTGTATATACTAGTTTACTGCAACCAGTGTACCCCACTACCAGTCGTAAAAGCCTGCGACAAGAGTTTCCTTCACAGATGTAAGTCTCAAAGCTGTTCTATATTTATTAGTGCCACTCCCCCAATAATTTGCCCAAGTTGCAGCATTATAGCCCAATATTTGGCTTGGTTAGGCCGCCAAAATGGCGCACTGCCTACATGGGTTTATTGCAGCCAGACCCCTCCATTGCAGGTTACAGAGCAATGTGACATGGGTTTAACTCCTCTGTACGTCTCAAAGCTGTTCCACCTTTATTGGTGTAATTCACTCAGTGTTTGGTCCAAATTGCAGCATAATATTTTAATATTTGGCTTAGTTATGGTGGAAACATGACCCGCTGTATATACTAGTTTACTGCAACCAGTGTACCCCACTACCAGTCGTAAAAGCCTGCGACAAGAGTTTCCTTCACAGATGTAAGTCTCAAAGCTGTTCTATATTTATTAGTGCCACTCCCCCAATAATTTGCCCAAGTTGCAGCATTATAGCCCAATATTTGGCTTGGTTAGGCCGCCAAAATGGCACACTGCCTACATGGGTTTATTGCAGCCAGACCCCTCCATTGCAGGTTACAGAGCAATGTGACATGGGTTTAACTCCTCTGTACGTCTCAAAGCTGTTCCACCTTTATTGGTGTAATTCACTCAGTGTTTGGTCCAAATTGCAGCATAATATTTTAATATTTGGCTTAGTTATGGTGGAAACATGAGCCGCTGTATATACTAGTTTACTGCAACCAGTGTACCCCACTACCAGTCGTAAAAGCCTGCGACAAGAGTTTCCTTCACAGATGTAAGTCTCAAAGCTGTTCTATATTTATTAGTGCCACTCCCCCAATAATTTGCCCAAGTTGCAGCATTATAGCCCAATATTTGGCTTGGTTAGGCCGCCAAAATGGCGCACTGCCTACATGGGTTTATTGCAGCCAGACCCCTCCATTGCAGGTTACAGAGCAATGTGACATGGGTTTAACTCCTCTGTACGTCTCAAAGCTGTTCCACCTTTATTGGTGTAATTCACTCAGTGTTTGGTCCAAATTGCAGCATAATATTTTAATATTTGGCTTAGTTATGGTGGAAACATGAGCCGCTGTATATACTAGTTTACTGCAACCAGTGTACCCCACTACCAGTCGTAAAAGCCTGCGACAAGAGTTTCCTTCACAGATGTAAGTCTCAAAGCTGTTCTATATTTATTAGTGCCACTCCCCCAATAATTTGCCCAAGTTGCAGCATTATAGCCCAATATTTGGCTTGGTTAGGCCGCCAAAATGGCGCACTGCCTACATGGGTTTATTGCAGCCAGACCCCTCCATTGCAGGTTACAGAGCAATGTGACATGGGTTTAACTCCTCTGTACGTCTCAAAGCTGTTCCACCTTTATTGGTGTAATTCACTCAGTGTTTGGTCCAAATTGCAGCATAATATTTTAATATTTGGCTTAGTTATGGTGGAAACATGACCCGCTGTATATACTAGTTTACTGCAACCAGTGTACCCCACTACCAGTCGTAAAAGCCTGCGACAAGAGTTTCCTTCACAGATGTAAGTCTCAAAGCTGTTCTATATTTATTAGTGCCACTCCCCCAATAATTTGCCCAAGTTGCAGCATTATAGCCCAATATTTGGCTTGGTTAGGCCGCCAAAATGGCACACTGCCTACATGGGTTTATTGCAGCCAGACCCCTCCATTGCAGGTTACAGAGCAATGTGACATGGGTTTAACTCCTCTGTACGTCTCAAAGCTGTTCCACCTTTATTGGTGTAATTCACTCAGTGTTTGGTCCAAATTGCAGCATAATATTTTAATATTTGGCTTAGTTATGGTGGAAACATGAGCCGCTGTATATACTAGTTTACTGCAACCAGTGTACCCCACTACCAGTCGTAAAAGCCTGCGACAAGAGTTTCCTTCACAGATGTAAGTCTCAAAGCTGTTCTATATTTATTAGTGCCACTCCCCCAATAATTTGCCCAAGTTGCAGCATTATAGCCCAATATTTGGCTTGGTTAGGCCGCCAAAATGGCGCACTGCCTACATGGGTTTATTGCAGCCAGACCCCTCCATTGCAGGTTACAGAGCAATGTGACATGGGTTTAACTCCTCTGTACGTCTCAAAGCTGTTCCACCTTTATTGGTGTAATTCACTCAGTGTTTGGTCCAAATTGCAGCATAATATTTTAATATTTGGCTTAGTTATGGTGGAAACATGAGCCGCTGTATATACTAGTTTACTGCAACCAGTGTACCCCACTACCAGTCGTAAAAGCCTGCGACAAGAGTTTCCTTCACAGATGTAAGTCTCAAAGCTGTTCTATATTTATTAGTGCCACTCCCCCAATAATTTGCCCAAGTTGCAGCATTATAGCCCAATATTTGGCTTGGTTAGGCCGCCAAAATGGCGCACTGCCTACATGGGTTTATTGCAGCCAGACCCCTCCATTGCAGGTTACAGAGCAATGTGACATGGGTTTAACTCCTCTGTACGTCTCAAAGCTGTTCCACCTTTATTGGTGTAATTCACTCAGTGTTTGGTCCAAATTGCAGCATAATATTTTAATATTTGGCTTAGTTATGGTGGAAACATGACCCGCTGTATATACTAGTTTACTGCAACCAGTGTACCCCACTACCAGTCGTAAAAGCCTGCGACAAGAGTTTCCTTCACAGATGTAAGTCTCAAAGCTGTTCTATATTTATTAGTGCCACTCCCCCAATAATTTGCCCAAGTTGCAGCATTATAGCCCAATATTTGGCTTGGTTAGGCCGCCAAAATGGCACACTGCCTACATGGGTTTATTGCAGCCAGACCCCTCCATTGCAGGTTACAGAGCAATGTGACATGGGTTTAACTCCTCTGTACGTCTCAAAGCTGTTCCACCTTTATTGGTGTAATTCACTCAGTGTTTGGTCCAAATTGCAGCATAATATTTTAATATTTGGCTTAGTTATGGTGGAAACATGAGCCGCTGTATATACTAGTTTACTGCAACCAGTGTACCCCACTACCAGTCGTAAAAGCCTGCGACAAGAGTTTCCTTCACAGATGTAAGTCTCAAAGCTGTTCTATATTTATTAGTGCCACTCCCCCAATAATTTGCCCAAGTTGCAGCATTATAGCCCAATATTTGGCTTGGTTAGGCCGCCAAAATGGCGCACTGCCTACATGGGTTTATTGCAGCCAGACCCCTCCATTGCAGGTTACAGAGCAATGTGACATGGGTTTAACTCCTCTGTACGTCTCAAAGCTGTTCCACCTTTATTGGTGTAATTCACTCAGTGTTTGGTCCAAATTGCAGCATAATATTTTAATATTTGGCTTAGTTATGGTGGAAACATGAGCCGCTGTATATACTAGTTTACTGCAACCAGTGTACCCCACTACCAGTCGTAAAAGCCTGCGACAAGAGTTTCCTTCACAGATGTAAGTCTCAAAGCTGTTCTATATTTATTAGTGCCACTCCCCCAATAATTTGCCCAAGTTGCAGCATTATAGCCCAATATTTGGCTTGGTTAGGCCGCCAAAATGGCGCACTGCCTACATGGGTTTATTGCAGCCAGACCCCTCCATTGCAGGTTACAGAGCAATGTGACATGGGTTTAACTCCTCTGTACGTCTCAAAGCTGTTCCACCTTTATTGGTGTAATTCACTCAGTGTTTGGTCCAAATTGCAGCATAATATTTTAATATTTGGCTTAGTTATGGTGGAAACATGACCCGCTGTATATACTAGTTTACTGCAACCAGTGTACCCCACTACCAGTCGTAAAAGCCTGCGACAAGAGTTTCCTTCACAGATGTAAGTCTCAAAGCTGTTCTATATTTATTAGTGCCACTCCCCCAATAATTTGCCCAAGTTGCAGCATTATAGCCCAATATTTGGCTTGGTTAGGCCGCCAAAATGGCACACTGCCTACATGGGTTTATTGCAGCCAGACCCCTCCATTGCAGGTTACAGAGCAATGTGACATGGGTTTAACTCCTCTGTACGTCTCAAAGCTGTTCCACCTTTATTGGTGTAATTCACTCAGTGTTTGGTCCAAATTGCAGCATAATATTTTAATATTTGGCTTAGTTATGGTGGAAACATGAGCCGCTGTATATACTAGTTTACTGCAACCAGTGTACCCCACTACCAGTCGTAAAAGCCTGCGACAAGAGTTTCCTTCACAGATGTAAGTCTCAAAGCTGTTCTATATTTATTAGTGCCACTCCCCCAATAATTTGCCCAAGTTGCAGCATTATAGCCCAATATTTGGCTTGGTTAGGCCGCCAAAATGGCGCACTGCCTACATGGGTTTATTGCAGCCAGACCCCTCCATTGCAGGTTACAGAGCAATGTGACATGGGTTTAACTCCTCTGTACGTCTCAAAGCTGTTCCACCTTTATTGGTGTAATTCACTCAGTGTTTGGTCCAAATTGCAGCATAATATTTTAATATTTGGCTTAGTTATGGTGGAAACATGAGCCGCTGTATATACTAGTTTACTGCAACCAGTGTACCCCACTACCAGTCGTAAAAGCCTGCGACAAGAGTTTCCTTCACAGATGTAAGTCTCAAAGCTGTTCTATATTTATTAGTGCCACTCCCCCAATAATTTGCCCAAGTTGCAGCATTATAGCCCAATATTTGGCTTGGTTAGGCCGCCAAAATGGCGCACTGCCTACATGGGTTTATTGCAGCCAGACCCCTCCATTGCAGGTTACAGAGCAATGTGACATGGGTTTAACTCCTCTGTACGTCTCAAAGCTGTTCCACCTTTATTGGTGTAATTCACTCAGTGTTTGGTCCAAATTGCAGCATAATATTTTAATATTTGGCTTAGTTATGGTGGAAACATGACCCGCTGTATATACTAGTTTACTGCAACCAGTGTACCCCACTACCAGTCGTAAAAGCCTGCGACAAGAGTTTCCTTCACAGATGTAAGTCTCAAAGCTGTTCTATATTTATTAGTGCCACTCCCCCAATAATTTGCCCAAGTTGCAGCATTATAGCCCAATATTTGGCTTGGTTAGGCCGCCAAAATGGCACACTGCCTACATGGGTTTATTGCAGCCAGACCCCTCCATTGCAGGTTACAGAGCAATGTGACATGGGTTTAACTCCTCTGTACGTCTCAAAGCTGTTCCACCTTTATTGGTGTAATTCACTCAGTGTTTGGTCCAAATTGCAGCATAATATTTTAATATTTGGCTTAGTTATGGTGGAAACATGAGCCGCTGTATATACTAGTTTACTGCAACCAGTGTACCCCACTACCAGTCGTAAAAGCCTGCGACAAGAGTTTCCTTCACAGATGTAAGTCTCAAAGCTGTTCTATATTTATTAGTGCCACTCCCCCAATAATTTGCCCAAGTTGCAGCATTATAGCCCAATATTTGGCTTGGTTAGGCCGCCAAAATGGCGCACTGCCTACATGGGTTTATTGCAGCCAGACCCCTCCATTGCAGGTTACAGAGCAATGTGACATGGGTTTAACTCCTCTGTACGTCTCAAAGCTGTTCCACCTTTATTGGTGTAATTCACTCAGTGTTTGGTCCAAATTGCAGCATAATATTTTAATATTTGGCTTAGTTATGGTGGAAACATGAGCCGCTGTATATACTAGTTTACTGCAACCAGTGTACCCCACTACCAGTCGTAAAAGCCTGCGACAAGAGTTTCCTTCACAGATGTAAGTCTCAAAGCTGTTCTATATTTATTAGTGCCACTCCCCCAATAATTTGCCCAAGTTGCAGCATTATAGCCCAATATTTGGCTTGGTTAGGCCGCCAAAATGGCGCACTGCCTACATGGGTTTATTGCAGCCAGACCCCTCCATTGCAGGTTACAGAGCAATGTGACATGGGTTTAACTCCTCTGTACGTCTCAAAGCTGTTCCACCTTTATTGGTGTAATTCACTCAGTGTTTGGTCCAAATTGCAGCATAATATTTTAATATTTGGCTTAGTTATGGTGGAAACATGACCCGCTGTATATACTAGTTTACTGCAACCAGTGTACCCCACTACCAGTCGTAAAAGCCTGCGACAAGAGTTTCCTTCACAGATGTAAGTCTCAAAGCTGTTCTATATTTATTAGTGCCACTCCCCCAATAATTTGCCCAAGTTGCAGCATTATAGCCCAATATTTGGCTTGGTTAGGCCGCCAAAATGGCACACTGCCTACATGGGTTTATTGCAGCCAGACCCCTCCATTGCAGGTTACAGAGCAATGTGACATGGGTTTAACTCCTCTGTACGTCTCAAAGCTGTTCCACCTTTATTGGTGTAATTCACTCAGTGTTTGGTCCAAATTGCAGCATAATATTTTAATATTTGGCTTAGTTATGGTGGAAACATGAGCCGCTGTATATACTAGTTTACTGCAACCAGTGTACCCCACTACCAGTCGTAAAAGCCTGCGACAAGAGTTTCCTTCACAGATGTAAGTCTCAAAGCTGTTCTATATTTATTAGTGCCACTCCCCCAATAATTTGCCCAAGTTGCAGCATTATAGCCCAATATTTGGCTTGGTTAGGCCGCCAAAATGGCGCACTGCCTACATGGGTTTATTGCAGCCAGACCCCTCCATTGCAGGTTACAGAGCAATGTGACATGGGTTTAACTCCTCTGTACGTCTCAAAGCTGTTCCACCTTTATTGGTGTAATTCACTCAGTGTTTGGTCCAAATTGCAGCATAATATTTTAATATTTGGCTTAGTTATGGTGGAAACATGAGCCGCTGTATATACTAGTTTACTGCAACCAGTGTACCCCACTACCAGTCGTAAAAGCCTGCGACAAGAGTTTCCTTCACAGATGTAAGTCTCAAAGCTGTTCTATATTTATTAGTGCCACTCCCCCAATAATTTGCCCAAGTTGCAGCATTATAGCCCAATATTTGGCTTGGTTAGGCCGCCAAAATGGCGCACTGCCTACATGGGTTTATTGCAGCCAGACCCCTCCATTGCAGGTTACAGAGCAATGTGACATGGGTTTAACTCCTCTGTACGTCTCAAAGCTGTTCCACCTTTATTGGTGTAATTCACTCAGTGTTTGGTCCAAATTGCAGCATAATATTTTAATATTTGGCTTAGTTATGGTGGAAACATGACCCGCTGTATATACTAGTTTACTGCAACCAGTGTACCCCACTACCAGTCGTAAAAGCCTGCGACAAGAGTTTCCTTCACAGATGTAAGTCTCAAAGCTGTTCTATATTTATTAGTGCCACTCCCCCAATAATTTGCCCAAGTTGCAGCATTATAGCCCAATATTTGGCTTGGTTAGGCCGCCAAAATGGCACACTGCCTACATGGGTTTATTGCAGCCAGACCCCTCCATTGCAGGTTACAGAGCAATGTGACATGGGTTTAACTCCTCTGTACGTCTCAAAGCTGTTCCACCTTTATTGGTGTAATTCACTCAGTGTTTGGTCCAAATTGCAGCATAATATTTTAATATTTGGCTTAGTTATGGTGGAAACATGAGCCGCTGTATATACTAGTTTACTGCAACCAGTGTACCCCACTACCAGTCGTAAAAGCCTGCGACAAGAGTTTCCTTCACAGATGTAAGTCTCAAAGCTGTTCTATATTTATTAGTGCCACTCCCCCAATAATTTGCCCAAGTTGCAGCATTATAGCCCAATATTTGGCTTGGTTAGGCCGCCAAAATGGCGCACTGCCTACATGGGTTTATTGCAGCCAGACCCCTCCATTGCAGGTTACAGAGCAATGTGACATGGGTTTAACTCCTCTGTACGTCTCAAAGCTGTTCCACCTTTATTGGTGTAATTCACTCAGTGTTTGGTCCAAATTGCAGCATAATATTTTAATATTTGGCTTAGTTATGGTGGAAACATGAGCCGCTGTATATACTAGTTTACTGCAACCAGTGTACCCCACTACCAGTCGTAAAAGCCTGCGACAAGAGTTTCCTTCACAGATGTAAGTCTCAAAGCTGTTCTATATTTATTAGTGCCACTCCCCCAATAATTTGCCCAAGTTGCAGCATTATAGCCCAATATTTGGCTTGGTTAGGCCGCCAAAATGGCGCACTGCCTACATGGGTTTATTGCAGCCAGACCCCTCCATTGCAGGTTACAGAGCAATGTGACATGGGTTTAACTCCTCTGTACGTCTCAAAGCTGTTCCACCTTTATTGGTGTAATTCACTCAGTGTTTGGTCCAAATTGCAGCATAATATTTTAATATTTGGCTTAGTTATGGTGGAAACATGACCCGCTGTATATACTAGTTTACTGCAACCAGTGTACCCCACTACCAGTCGTAAAAGCCTGCGACAAGAGTTTCCTTCACAGATGTAAGTCTCAAAGCTGTTCTATATTTATTAGTGCCACTCCCCCAATAATTTGCCCAAGTTGCAGCATTATAGCCCAATATTTGGCTTGGTTAGGCCGCCAAAATGGCACACTGCCTACATGGGTTTATTGCAGCCAGACCCCTCCATTGCAGGTTACAGAGCAATGTGACATGGGTTTAACTCCTCTGTACGTCTCAAAGCTGTTCCACCTTTATTGGTGTAATTCACTCAGTGTTTGGTCCAAATTGCAGCATAATATTTTAATATTTGGCTTAGTTATGGTGGAAACATGAGCCGCTGTATATACTAGTTTACTGCAACCAGTGTACCCCACTACCAGTCGTAAAAGCCTGCGACAAGAGTTTCCTTCACAGATGTAAGTCTCAAAGCTGTTCTATATTTATTAGTGCCACTCCCCCAATAATTTGCCCAAGTTGCAGCATTATAGCCCAATATTTGGCTTGGTTAGGCCGCCAAAATGGCGCACTGCCTACATGGGTTTATTGCAGCCAGACCCCTCCATTGCAGGTTACAGAGCAATGTGACATGGGTTTAACTCCTCTGTACGTCTCAAAGCTGTTCCACCTTTATTGGTGTAATTCACTCAGTGTTTGGTCCAAATTGCAGCATAATATTTTAATATTTCGCTTAGTTATGGTGGAAACATGAGCCGCTGTATATACTAGTTTACTGCAACCAGTGTACCCCACTACCAGTCGTAAAAGCCTGCGACAAGAGTTTCCTTCACAGATGTAAGTCTCAAAGCTGTTCTATATTTATTAGTGCCACTCCCCCAATAATTTGCCCAAGTTGCAGCATTATAGCCCAATATTTGGCTTGGTTAGGCCGCCAAAATGGCGCACTGCCTACATGGGTTTATTGCAGCCAGACCCCTCCATTGCAGGTTACAGAGCAATGTGACATGGGTTTAACTCCTCTGTACGTCTCAAAGCTGTTCCACCTTTATTGGTGTAATTCACTCAGTGTTTGGTCCAAATTGCAGCATAATATTTTAATATTTGGCTTAGTTATGGTGGAAACATGAGCCGCTGTATATACTAGTTTACTGCAACCAGTGTACCCCACTACCAGTCGTAAAAGCCTGCGACAAGAGTTTCCTTCACAGATGTAAGTCTCAAAGCTGTTCTATATTTATTAGTGCCACTCCCCCAATAATTTGCCCAAGTTGCAGCATTATAGCCCAATATTTGGCTTGGTTAGGCCGCCAAAATGGCACACTGCCTACATGGGTTTATTGCAGCCAGACCCCTCCATTGCAGGTTACAGAGCAATGTGACATGGGTTTAACTCCTCTGTACGTCTCAAAGCTGTTCCACCTTTATTGGTGTAATTCACTCAGTGTTTGGTCCAAATTGCAGCATAATATTTTAATATTTGGCTTAGTTATGGTGGAAACATGAGCCGCTGTATATACTAGTTTACTGCAACCAGTGTACCCCACTACCAGTCGTAAAAGCCTGCGACAAGAGTTTCCTTCACAGATGTAAGTCTCAAAGCTGTTCTATATTTATTAGTGCCACTCCCCCAATAATTTGCCCAAGTTGCAGCATTATAGCCCAATATTTGGCTTGGTTAGGCCGCCAAAATGGCGCACTGCCTACATGGGTTTATTGCAGCCAGACCCCTCCATTGCAGGTTACAGAGCAATGTGACATGGGTTTAACTCCTCTGTACGTCTCAAAGCTGTTCCACCTTTATTGGTGTAATTCACTCAGTGTTTGGTCCAAATTGCAGCATAATATTTTAATATTTGGCTTAGTTATGGTGGAAACATGAGCCGCTGTATATACTAGTTTACTGCAACCAGTGTACCCCACTACCAGTCGTAAAAGCCTGCGACAAGAGTTTCCTTCACAGATGTAAGTCTCAAAGCTGTTCTATATTTATTAGTGCCACTCCCCCAATAATTTGCCCAAGTTGCAGCATTATAGCCCAATATTTGGCTTGGTTAGGCCGCCAAAATGGCGCACTGCCTACATGGGTTTATTGCAGCCAGACCCCTCCATTGCAGGTTACAGAGCAATGTGACATGGGTTTAACTCCTCTGTACGTCTCAAAGCTGTTCCACCTTTATTGGTGTAATTCACTCAGTGTTTGGTCCAAATTGCAGCATAATATTTTAATATTTGGCTTAGTTATGGTGGAAACATGAGCCGCTGTATATACTAGTTTACTGCAACCAGTGTACCCCACTACCAGTCGTAAAAGCCTGCGACAAGAGTTTCCTTCACAGATGTAAGTCTCAAAGCTGTTCTATATTTATTAGTGCCACTCCCCCAATAATTTGCCCAAGTTGCAGCATTATAGCCCAATATTTGGCTTGGTTAGGCCGCCAAAATGGCGCACTGCCTACATGGGTTTATTGCAGCCAGACCCCTCCATTGCAGGTTACAGAGCAATGTGACATGGGTTTAACTCCTCTGTACGTCTCAAAGCTGTTCCACCTTTATTGGTGTAATTCACTCAGTGTTTGGTCCAAATTGCAGCATAATATTTTAATATTTGGCTTAGTTATGGTGGAAACATGACCCGCTGTATATACTAGTTTACTGCAACCAGTGTACCCCACTACCAGTCGTAAAAGCCTGCGACAAGAGTTTCCTTCACAGATGTAAGTCTCAAAGCTGTTCTATATTTATTAGTGCCACTCCCCCAATAATTTGCCCAAGTTGCAGCATTATAGCCCAATATTTGGCTTGGTTAGGCCGCCAAAATGGCGCACTGCCTACATGGGTTTATTGCAGCCAGACCCCTCCATTGCAGGTTACAGAGCAATGTGACATGGGTTTAACTCTGTACGTCTCAAAGCTGTTCCACCTTTATTGGTGTAATTCACTCAGTGTTTGGTCCAAATTGCAGCATAATATTTTAATATTTGGCTTAGTTATGGTGGAAACATGACCCGCTGTATATACTAGTTTACTGCAACCAGTGTACCCCACTACCAGTCGTAAAAGCCTGCGACAAGAGTTTCCTTCACAGATGTAAGTCTCAAAGCTGTTCTATATTTATTAGTGCCACTCCCCCAATAATTTGCCCAAGTTGCAGCATTATAGCCCAATATTCGGCTTGGTTAGGCCGCCAAAATGGCGCACTGCCTACATGGGTTTATTGCAGCCAGACCCCTCCATTGCAGGTTACAGAGCAATGTGACATGGGTTTAACTCCTCTGTACGTCTCAAAGCTGTTCCACCTTTATTGGTGTAATTCACTCAGTGTTTGGTCCAAATTGCAGCATAATATTTTAATATTTGGCTTAGTTATGGTGGAAACATGACCCGCTGTATATACTAGTTTACTGCAACCAGTGTACCCCACTACCAGTCGTAAAAGCCTGCGACAAGAGTTTCCTTCACAGATGTAAGTCTCAAAGCTGTTCTATATTTATTAGTGCCACTCCCCCAATAATTTGCCCAAGTTGCAGCATTATAGCCCAATATTCGGCTTGGTTAGGCCGCCAAAATGGCGCACTGCCTACATGGGTTTATTGCAGCCAGACCCCTCCATTGCAGGTTACAGAGCAATGTGACATGGGTTTAACTCCTCTGTACGTCTCAAAGCTGTTCCACCTTTATTGGTGTAATTCACTCAGTGTTTGGTCCAAATTGCAGCATAATATTTTAATATTTGGCTTAGTTATGGTGGAAACATGACCCGCTGTATATACTAGTTTACTGCAACCAGTGTACCCCACTACCAGTCGTAAAAGCCTGCGACAAGAGTTTCCTTCACAGATGTAAGTCTCAAAGCTGTTCTATATTTATTAGTGCCACTCCCCCAATAATTTGCCCAAGTTGCAGCATTATAGCCCAATATTCGGCTTGGTTAGGCCGCCAAAATGGCGCACTGCCTACATGGGTTTATTGCAGCCAGACCCCTCCATTGCAGGTTACAGAGCAATGTGACATGGGTTTAACTCCTCTGTACGTCTCAAAGCTGTTCCACCTTTATTGGTGTAATTCACTCAGTGTTTGGTCCAAATTGCAGCATAATATTTTAATATTTGGCTTAGTTATGGTGGAAACATGACCCGCTGTATATACTAGTTTACTGCAACCAGTGTACCCCACTACCAGTCGTAAAAGCCTGCGACAAGAGTTTCCTTCACAGATGTAAGTCTCAAAGCTGTTCTATATTTATTAGTGCCACTCCCCCAATAATTTGCCCAAGTTGCAGCATTATAGCCCAATATTCGGCTTGGTTAGGCCGCCAAAATGGCGCACTGCCTACATGGGTTTATTGCAGCCAGACCCCTCCATTGCAGGTTACAGAGCAATGTGACATGGGTTTAACTCCTCTGTACGTCTCAAAGCTGTTCCACCTTTATTGGTGTAATTCACTCAGTGTTTGGTCCAAATTGCAGCATAATATTTTAATATTTGGCTTAGTTATGGTGGAAACATGACCCGCTGTATATACTAGTTTACTGCAACCAGTGTACCCCACTACCAGTCGTAAAAGCCTGCGACAAGAGTTTCCTTCACAGATGTAAGTCTCAAAGCTGTTCTATATTTATTAGTGCCACTCCCCCAATAATTTGCCCAAGTTGCAGCATTATAGCCCAATATTCGGCTTGGTTAGGCCGCCAAAATGGCGCACTGCCTACATGGGTTTATTGCAGCCAGACCCCTCCATTGCAGGTTACAGAGCAATGTGACATGGGTTTAACTCCTCTGTACGTCTCAAAGCTGTTCCACCTTTATTGGTGTAATTCACTCAGTGTTTGGTCCAAATTGCAGCATAATATTTTAATATTTGGCTTAGTTATGGTGGAAACATGAGCCACTGTATATACTAGTTTACTGCAACCAGTGTACCCCACTACCAGTCGTAAAAGCCTGCGACAAGAGTTTCCTTCACAGATGTAAGTCTCAAAGCTGTTCTATATTTATTAGTGCCACTCCCCCAATAATTTGCCCAAGTTGCAGCATTATAGCCCAATATTTGGCTTGGTTAGGCCGCCAAAATGGCGCACTGCCTACATGGGTTTATTGCAGCCAGACCCCTCCATTGCAGGTTACAGAGCAATGTGACATGGGTTTAACTCCTCTGTACGTCTCAAAGCTGTTCCACCTTTATTGGTGTAATTCACTCAGTGTTTGGTCCAAATTGCAGCATAATATTTTAATATTTGGCTTAGTTATGGTGGAAACATGAGCCACTGTATATACTAGTTTACTGCAACCAGTGTACCCCACTACCAGTCGTAAAAGCCTGCGACAAGAGTTTCCTTCACAGATGTAAGTCTCAAAGCTGTTCTATATTTATTAGTGCCACTCCCCCAATAATTTGCCCAAGTTGCAGCATTATAGCCCAATATTTGGCGTGGTTAGGCCGCCAAAATGGCGCACTGCCTACATGGGTTTATTGCAGCCAGACCCCTCCATTGCAGGTTACAGAGCAATGTGACATGGGTTTAACTCCTCTGTACGTCTCAAAGCTGTTCCACCTTTATTGGTGTAATTCACTCAGTGTTTGGTCCAAATTGCAGCATAATATTTTAATATTTGGCTTAGTTATGGTGGAAACATGACCCGCTGTATATACTAGTTTACTGCAACCAGTGTACCCCACTACCAGTCGTAAAAGCCTGCGACAAGAGTTTCCTTCACAGATGTAAGTCTCAAAGCTGTTCTATATTTATTAGTGCCACTCCCCCAATAATTTGCCCAAGTTGCAGCATTATAGCCCAATATTCGGCTTGGTTAGGCCGCCAAAATGGCGCACTGCCTACATGGGTTTATTGCAGCCAGACCCCTCCATTGCAGGTTACAGAGCAATGTGACATGGGTTTAACTCCTCTGTACGTCTCAAAGCTGTTCCACCTTTATTGGTGTAATTCACTCAGTGTTTGGTCCAAATTGCAGCATAATATTTTAATATTTGGCTTAGTTATGGTGGAAACATGACCCGCTGTATATACTAGTTTACTGCAACCAGTGTACCCCACTACCAGTCGTAAAAGCCTGCGACAAGAGTTTCCTTCACAGATGTAAGTCTCAAAGCTGTTCTATATTTATTAGTGCCACTCCCCCAATAATTTGCCCAAGTTGCAGCATTATAGCCCAATATTCGGCTTGGTTAGGCCGCCAAAATGGCGCACTGCCTACATGGGTTTATTGCAGCCAGACCCCTCCATTGCAGGTTACAGAGCAATGTGACATGGGTTTAACTCCTCTGTACGTCTCAAAGCTGTTCCACCTTTATTGGTGTAATTCACTCAGTGTTTGGTCCAAATTGCAGCATAATATTTTAATATTTGGCTTAGTTATGGTGGAAACATGAGCCACTGTATATACTAGTTTACTGCAACCAGTGTACCCCACTACCAGTCGTAAAAGCCTGCGACAAGAGTTTCCTTCACAGATGTAAGTCTCAAAGCTGTTCTATATTTATTAGTGCCACTCCCCCAATAATTTGCCCAAGTTGCAGCATTATAGCCCAATATTTGGCTTGGTTAGGCCGCCAAAATGGCGCACTGCCTACATGGGTTTATTGCAGCCAGACCCCTCCATTGCAGGTTACAGAGCAATGTGACATGGGTTTAACTCCTCTGTACGTCTCAAAGCTGTTCCACCTTTATTGGTGTAATTCACTCAGTGTTTGGTCCAAATTGCAGCATAATATTTTAATATTTGGCTTAGTTATGGTGGAAACATGAGCCACTGTATATACTAGTTTACTGCAACCAGTGTACCCCACTACCAGTCGTAAAAGCCTGCGACAAGAGTTTCCTTCACAGATGTAAGTCTCAAAGCTGTTCTATATTTATTAGTGCCACTCCCCCAATAATTTGCCCAAGTTGCAGCATTATAGCCCAATATTTGGCGTGGTTAGGCCGCCAAAATGGCGCACTGCCTACATGGGTTTATTGCAGCCAGACCCCTCCATTGCAGGTTACAGAGCAATGTGACATGGGTTTAACTCCTCTGTACGTCTCAAAGCTGTTCCACCTTTATTGGTGTAATTCACTCAGTGTTTGGTCCAAATTGCAGCATAATATTTTAATATTTGGCTTAGTTATGGTGGAAACATGACCCGCTGTATATACTAGTTTACTGCAACCAGTGTACCCCACTACCAGTCGTAAAAGCCTGCGACAAGAGTTTCCTTCACAGATGTAAGTCTCAAAGCTGTTCTATATTTATTAGTGCCACTCCCCCAATAATTTGCCCAAGTTGCAGCATTATAGCCCAATATTCGGCTTGGTTAGGCCGCCAAAATGGCGCACTGCCTACATGGGTTTATTGCAGCCAGACCCCTCCATTGCAGGTTACAGAGCAATGTGACATGGGTTTAACTCCTCTGTACGTCTCAAAGCTGTTCCACCTTTATTGGTGTAATTCACTCAGTGTTTGGTCCAAATTGCAGCATAATATTTTAATATTTGGCTTAGTTATGGTGGAAACATGACCCGCTGTATATACTAGTTTACTGCAACCAGTGTACCCCACTACCAGTCGTAAAAGCCTGCGACAAGAGTTTCCTTCACAGATGTAAGTCTCAAAGCTGTTCTATATTTATTAGTGCCACTCCCCCAATAATTTGCCCAAGTTGCAGCATTATAGCCCAATATTCGGCTTGGTTAGGCCGCCAAAATGGCGCACTGCCTACATGGGTTTATTGCAGCCAGACCCCTCCATTGCAGGTTACAGAGCAATGTGACATGGGTTTAACTCCTCTGTACGTCTCAAAGCTGTTCCACCTTTATTGGTGTAATTCACTCAGTGTTTGGTCCAAATTGCAGCATAATATTTTAATATTTGGCTTAGTTATGGTGGAAACATGACCCGCTGTATATACTAGTTTACTGCAACCAGTGTACCCCACTACCAGTCGTAAAAGCCTGCGACAAGAGTTTCCTTCACAGATGTAAGTCTCAAAGCTGTTCTATATTTATTAGTGCCACTCCCCCAATAATTTGCCCAAGTTGCAGCATTATAGCCCAATATTCGGCTTGGTTAGGCCGCCAAAATGGCGCACTGCCTACATGGGTTTATTGCAGCCAGACCCCTCCATTGCAGGTTACAGAGCAATGTGACATGGGTTTAACTCCTCTGTACGTCTCAAAGCTGTTCCACCTTTATTGGTGTAATTCACTCAGTGTTTGGTCCAAATTGCAGCATAATATTTTAATATTTGGCTTAGTTATGGTGGAAACATGAGCCACTGTATATACTAGTTTACTGCAACCAGTGTACCCCACTACCAGTCGTAAAAGCCTGCGACAAGAGTTTCCTTCACAGATGTAAGTCTCAAAGCTGTTCTATATTTATTAGTGCCACTCCCCCAATAATTTGCCCAAGTTGCAGCATTATAGCCCAATATTTGGCTTGGTTAGGCCGCCAAAATGGCGCACTGCCTACATGGGTTTATTGCAGCCAGACCCCTCCATTGCAGGTTACAGAGCAATGTGACATGGGTTTAACTCCTCTGTACGTCTCAAAGCTGTTCCACCTTTATTGGTGTAATTCACTCAGTGTTTGGTCCAAATTGCAGCATAATATTTTAATATTTGGCTTAGTTATGGTGGAAACATGAGCCACTGTATATACTAGTTTACTGCAACCAGTGTACCCCACTACCAGTCGTAAAAGCCTGCGACAAGAGTTTCCTTCACAGATGTAAGTCTCAAAGCTGTTCTATATTTATTAGTGCCACTCCCCCAATAATTTGCCCAAGTTGCAGCATTATAGCCCAATATTTGGCGTGGTTAGGCCGCCAAAATGGCGCACTGCCTACATGGGTTTATTGCAGCCAGACCCCTCCATTGCAGGTTACAGAGCAATGTGACATGGGTTTAACTCCTCTGTACGTCTCAAAGCTGTTCCACCTTTATTGGTGTAATTCACTCAGTGTTTGGTCCAAATTGCAGCATAATATTTTAATATTTGGCTTAGTTATGGTGGAAACATGACCCGCTGTATATACTAGTTTACTGCAACCAGTGTACCCCACTACCAGTCGTAAAAGCCTGCGACAAGAGTTTCCTTCACAGATGTAAGTCTCAAAGCTGTTCTATATTTATTAGTGCCACTCCCCCAATAATTTGCCCAAGTTGCAGCATTATAGCCCAATATTCGGCTTGGTTAGGCCGCCAAAATGGCGCACTGCCTACATGGGTTTATTGCAGCCAGACCCCTCCATTGCAGGTTACAGAGCAATGTGACATGGGTTTAACTCCTCTGTACGTCTCAAAGCTGTTCCACCTTTATTGGTGTAATTCACTCAGTGTTTGGTCCAAATTGCAGCATAATATTTTAATATTTGGCTTAGTTATGGTGGAAACATGACCCGCTGTATATACTAGTTTACTGCAACCAGTGTACCCCACTACCAGTCGTAAAAGCCTGCGACAAGAGTTTCCTTCACAGATGTAAGTCTCAAAGCTGTTCTATATTTATTAGTGCCACTCCCCCAATAATTTGCCCAAGTTGCAGCATTATAGCCCAATATTCGGCTTGGTTAGGCCGCCAAAATGGCGCACTGCCTACATGGGTTTATTGCAGCCAGACCCCTCCATTGCAGGTTACAGAGCAATGTGACATGGGTTTAACTCCTCTGTACGTCTCAAAGCTGTTCCACCTTTATTGGTGTAATTCACTCAGTGTTTGGTCCAAATTGCAGCATAATATTTTAATATTTGGCTTAGTTATGGTGGAAACATGAGCCACTGTATATACTAGTTTACTGCAACCAGTGTACCCCACTACCAGTCGTAAAAGCCTGCGACAAGAGTTTCCTTCACAGATGTAAGTCTCAAAGCTGTTCTATATTTATTAGTGCCACTCCCCCAATAATTTGCCCAAGTTGCAGCATTATAGCCCAATATTTGGCTTGGTTAGGCCGCCAAAATGGCGCACTGCCTACATGGGTTTATTGCAGCCAGACCCCTCCATTGCAGGTTACAGAGCAATGTGACATGGGTTTAACTCCTCTGTACGTCTCAAAGCTGTTCCACCTTTATTGGTGTAATTCACTCAGTGTTTGGTCCAAATTGCAGCATAATATTTTAATATTTGGCTTAGTTATGGTGGAAACATGAGCCACTGTATATACTAGTTTACTGCAACCAGTGTACCCCACTACCAGTCGTAAAAGCCTGCGACAAGAGTTTCCTTCACAGATGTAAGTCTCAAAGCTGTTCTATATTTATTAGTGCCACTCCCCCAATAATTTGCCCAAGTTGCAGCATTATAGCCCAATATTTGGCTTGGTTAGGCCGCCAAAATGGCGCACTGCCTACATGGGTTTATTGCAGCCAGACCCCTCCATTGCAGGTTACAGAGCAATGTGACATGGGTTTAACTCCTCTGTACGTCTCAAAGCTGTTCCACCTTTATTGGTGTAATTCACTCAGTGTTTGGTCCAAATTGCAGCATAATATTTTAATATTTGGCTTAGTTATGGTGGAAACATGACCCGCTGTATATACTAGTTTACTGCAACCAGTGTACCCCACTACCAGTCGTAAAAGCCTGCGACAAGAGTTTCCTTCACAGATGTAAGTCTCAAAGCTGTTCTATATTTATTAGTGCCACTCCCCCAATAATTTGCCCAAGTTGCAGCATTATAGCCCAATATTCGGCTTGGTTAGGCCGCCAAAATGGCGCACTGCCTACATGGGTTTATTGCAGCCAGACCCCTCCATTGCAGGTTACAGAGCAATGTGACATGGGTTTAACTCCTCTGTACGTCTCAAAGCTGTTCCACCTTTATTGGTGTAATTCACTCAGTGTTTGGTCCAAATTGCAGCATAATATTTTAATATTTGGCTTAGTTATGGTGGAAACATGACCCGCTGTATATACTAGTTTACTGCAACCAGTGTACCCCACTACCAGTCGTAAAAGCCTGCGACAAGAGTTTCCTTCACAGATGTAAGTCTCAAAGCTGTTCTATATTTATTAGTGCCACTCCCCCAATAATTTGCCCAAGTTGCAGCATTATAGCCCAATATTCGGCTTGGTTAGGCCGCCAAAATGGCGCACTGCCTACATGGGTTTATTGCAGCCAGACCCCTCCATTGCAGGTTACAGAGCAATGTGACATGGGTTTAACTCCTCTGTACGTCTCAAAGCTGTTCCACCTTTATTGGTGTAATTCACTCAGTGTTTGGTCCAAATTGCAGCATAATATTTTAATATTTGGCTTAGTTATGGTGGAAACATGACCCGCTGTATATACTAGTTTACTGCAACCAGTGTACCCCACTACCAGTCGTAAAAGCCTGCGACAAGAGTTTCCTTCACAGATGTAAGTCTCAAAGCTGTTCTATATTTATTAGTGCCACTCCCCCAATAATTTGCCCAAGTTGCAGCATTATAGCCCAATATTCGGCTTGGTTAGGCCGCCAAAATGGCGCACTGCCTACATGGGTTTATTGCAGCCAGACCCCTCCATTGCAGGTTACAGAGCAATGTGACATGGGTTTAACTCCTCTGTACGTCTCAAAGCTGTTCCACCTTTATTGGTGTAATTCACTCAGTGTTTGGTCCAAATTGCAGCATAATATTTTAATATTTGGCTTAGTTATGGTGGAAACATGAGCCACTGTATATACTAGTTTACTGCAACCAGTGTACCCCACTACCAGTCGTAAAAGCCTGCGACAAGAGTTTCCTTCACAGATGTAAGTCTCAAAGCTGTTCTATATTTATTAGTGCCACTCCCCCAATAATTTGCCCAAGTTGCAGCATTATAGCCCAATATTTGGCTTGGTTAGGCCGCCAAAATGGCGCACTGCCTACATGGGTTTATTGCAGCCAGACCCCTCCATTGCAGGTTACAGAGCAATGTGACATGGGTTTAACTCCTCTGTACGTCTCAAAGCTGTTCCACCTTTATTGGTGTAATTCACTCAGTGTTTGGTCCAAATTGCAGCATAATATTTTAATATTTGGCTTAGTTATGGTGGAAACATGACCCGCTGTATATACTAGTTTACTGCAACCAGTGTACCCCACTACCAGTCGTAAAAGCCTGCGACAATAGTTTCCTTCACAGATGTAAGTCTCAAAGCTGTTCTATATTTATTAGTGCCACTCCCCCAATAATTTGCCCAAGTTGCAGCATTATAGCCCAATATTCGGCTTGGTTAGGCCGCCAAAATGGCGCACTGCCTACATGGGTTTATTGCAGCCAGACCCCTCCATTGCAGGTTACAGAGCAATGTGACATGGGTTTAACTCCTCTGTACGTCTCAAAGCTGTTCCACCTTTATTGGTGTAATTCACTCAGTGTTTGGTCCAAATTGCAGCATAATATTTTAATATTTGGCTTAGTTATGGTGGAAACATGACCCGCTGTATATACTAGTTTACTGCAACCAGTGTACCCCACTACCAGTCGTAAAAGCCTGCGACAATAGTTTCCTTCACAGATGTAAGTCTCAAAGCTGTTCTATATTTATTAGTGCCACTCCCCCAATAATTTGCCCAAGTTGCAGCATTATAGCCCAATATTCGGCTTGGTTAGGCCGCCAAAATGGCGCACTGCCTACATGGGTTTATTGCAGCCAGACCCCTCCATTGCAGGTTACAGAGCAATGTGACATGGGTTTAACTCCTCTGTACGTCTCAAAGCTGTTCCACCTTTATTGGTGTAATTCACTCAGTGTTTGGTCCAAATTGCAGCATAATATTTTAATATTTGGCTTAGTTATGGTGGAAACATGACCCGCTGTATATACTAGTTTACTGCAACCAGTGTACCCCACTACCAGTCGTAAAAGCCTGCGACAAGAGTTTCCTTCACAGATGTAAGTCTCAAAGCTGTTCTATATTTATTAGTGCCACTCCCCCAATAATTTGCCCAAGTTGCAGCATTATAGCCCAATATTCGGCTTGGTTAGGCCGCCAAAATGGCGCACTGCCTACATGGGTTTATTGCAGCCAGACCCCTCCATTGCAGGTTACAGAGCAATGTGACATGGGTTTAACTCCTCTGTACGTCTCAAAGCTGTTCCACCTTTATTGGTGTAATTCACTCAGTGTTTGGTCCAAATTGCAGCATAATATTTTAATATTTGGCTTAGTTATGGTGGAAACATGACCCGCTGTATATACTAGTTTACTGCAACCAGTGTACCCCACTACCAGTCGTAAAAGCCTGCGACAAGAGTTTCCTTCACAGATGTAAGTCTCAAAGCTGTTCTATATTTATTAGTGCCACTCCCCCAATAATTTGCCCAAGTTGCAGCATTATAGCCCAATATTCGGCTTGGTTAGGCCGCCAAAATGGCGCACTGCCTACATGGGTTTATTGCAGCCAGACCCCTCCATTGCAGGTTACAGAGCAATGTGACATGGGTTTAACTCCTCTGTACGTCTCAAAGCTGTTCCACCTTTATTGGTGTAATTCACTCAGTGTTTGGTCCAAATTGCAGCATAATATTTTAATATTTGGCTTAGTTATGGTGGAAACATGACCCGCTGTATATACTAGTTTACTGCAACCAGTGTACCCCACTACCAGTCGTAAAAGCCTGCGACAAGAGTTTCCTTCACAGATGTAAGTCTCAAAGCTGTTCTATATTTATTAGTGCCACTCCCCCAATAATTTGCCCAAGTTGCAGCATTATAGCCCAATATTCGGCTTGGTTAGGCCGCCAAAATGGCGCACTGCCTACATGGGTTTATTGCAGCCAGACCCCTCCATTGCAGGTTACAGAGCAATGTGACATGGGTTTAACTCCTCTGTACGTCTCAAAGCTGTTCCACCTTTATTGGTGTAATTCACTCAGTGTTTGGTCCAAATTGCAGCATAATATTTTAATATTTGGCTTAGTTATGGTGGAAACATGAGCCGCTGTATATACTAGTTTACTGCAACCAGTGTACCCCACTACCAGTCGTAAAAGCCTGCGACAAGAGTTTCCTTCACAGATGTAAGTCTCAAAGCTGTTCTATATTTATTAGTGCCACTCCCCCAATAATTTGCCCAAGTTGCAGCATTATAGCCCAATATTCGGCTTGGTTAGGCCGCCAAAATGGCGCACTGCCTACATGGGTTTATTGCAGCCAGACCCCTCCATTGCAGGTTACAGAGCAATGTGACATGGGTTTAACTCCTCTGTACGTCTCAAAGCTGTTCCACCTTTATTGGTGTAATTCACTCAGTGTTTGGTCCAAATTGCAGCATAATATTTTAATATTTGGCTTAGTTATGGTGGAAACATGAGCCACTGTATATACTAGTTTACTGCAACCAGTGTACCCCACTACCAGTCGTAAAAGCCTGCGACAAGAGTTTCCTTCACAGATGTAAGTCTCAAAGCTGTTCTATATTTATTAGTGCCACTCCCCCAATAATTTGCCCAAGTTGCAGCATTATAGCCCAATATTTGGCTTGGTTAGGCCGCCAAAATGGCGCACTGCCTACATGGGTTTATTGCAGCCAGACCCCTCCATTGCAGGTTACAGAGCAATGTGACATGGGTTTAACTCCTCTGTACGTCTCAAAGCTGTTCCACCTTTATTGGTGTAATTCACTCAGTGTTTGGTCCAAATTGCAGCATAATATTTTAATATTTGGCTTAGTTATGGTGGAAACATGACCCGCTGTATATACTAGTTTACTGCAACCAGTGTACCCCACTACCAGTCGTAAAAGCCTGCGACAAGAGTTTCCTTCACAGATGTAAGTCTCAAAGCTGTTCTATATTTATTAGTGCCACTCCCCCAATAATTTGCCCAAGTTGCAGCATTATAGCCCAATATTCGGCTTGGTTAGGCCGCCAAAATGGCGCACTGCCTACATGGGTTTATTGCAGCCAGACCCCTCCATTGCAGGTTACAGAGCAATGTGACATGGGTTTAACTCCTCTGTACGTCTCAAAGCTGTTCCACCTTTATTGGTGTAATTCACTCAGTGTTTGGTCCAAATTGCAGCATAATATTTTAATATTTGGCTTAGTTATGGTGGAAACATGACCCGCTGTATATACTAGTTTACTGCAACCAGTGTACCCCACTACCAGTCGTAAAAGCCTGCGACAAGAGTTTCCTTCACAGATGTAAGTCTCAAAGCTGTTCTATATTTATTAGTGCCACTCCCCCAATAATTTGCCCAAGTTGCAGCATTATAGCCCAATATTCGGCTTGGTTAGGCCGCCAAAATGGCGCACTGCCTACATGGGTTTATTGCAGCCAGACCCCTCCATTGCAGGTTACAGAGCAATGTGACATGGGTTTAACTCCTCTGTACGTCTCAAAGCTGTTCCACCTTTATTGGTGTAATTCACTCAGTGTTTGGTCCAAATTGCAGCATAATATTTTAATATTTGGCTTAGTTATGGTGGAAACATGACCCGCTGTATATACTAGTTTACTGCAACCAGTGTACCCCACTACCAGTCGTAAAAGCCTGCGACAAGAGTTTCCTTCACAGATGTAAGTCTCAAAGCTGTTCTATATTTATTAGTGCCACTCCCCCAATAATTTGCCCAAGTTGCAGCATTATAGCCCAATATTCGGCTTGGTTAGGCCGCCAAAATGGCGCACTGCCTACATGGGTTTATTGCAGCCAGACCCCTCCATTGCAGGTTACAGAGCAATGTGACATGGGTTTAACTCCTCTGTACGTCTCAAAGCTGTTCCACCTTTATTGGTGTAATTCACTCAGTGTTTGGTCCAAATTGCAGCATAATATTTTAATATTTGGCTTAGTTATGGTGGAAACATGAGCCACTGTATATACTAGTTTACTGCAACCAGTGTACCCCACTACCAGTCGTAAAAGCCTGCGACAAGAGTTTCCTTCACAGATGTAAGTCTCAAAGCTGTTCTATATTTATTAGTGCCACTCCCCCAATAATTTGCCCAAGTTGCAGCATTATAGCCCAATATTTGGCTTGGTTAGGCCGCCAAAATGGCGCACTGCCTACATGGGTTTATTGCAGCCAGACCCCTCCATTGCAGGTTACAGAGCAATGTGACATGGGTTTAACTCCTCTGTACGTCTCAAAGCTGTTCCACCTTTATTGGTGTAATTCACTCAGTGTTTGGTCCAAATTGCAGCATAATATTTTAATATTTGGCTTAGTTATGGTGGAAACATGACCCGCTGTATATACTAGTTTACTGCAACCAGTGTACCCCACTACCAGTCGTAAAAGCCTGCGACAAGAGTTTCCTTCACAGATGTAAGTCTCAAAGCTGTTCTATATTTATTAGTGCCACTCCCCCAATAATTTGCCCAAGTTGCAGCATTATAGCCCAATATTCGGCTTGGTTAGGCCGCCAAAATGGCGCACTGCCTACATGGGTTTATTGCAGCCAGACCCCTCCATTGCAGGTTACAGAGCAATGTGACATGGGTTTAACTCCTCTGTACGTCTCAAAGCTGTTCCACCTTTATTGGTGTAATTCACTCAGTGTTTGGTCCAAATTGCAGCATAATATTTTAATATTTGGCTTAGTTATGGTGGAAACATGACCCGCTGTATATACTAGTTTACTGCAACCAGTGTACCCCACTACCAGTCGTAAAAGCCTGCGACAAGAGTTTCCTTCACAGATGTAAGTCTCAAAGCTGTTCTATATTTATTAGTGCCACTCCCCCAATAATTTGCCCAAGTTGCAGCATTATAGCCCAATATTCGGCTTGGTTAGGCCGCCAAAATGGCGCACTGCCTACATGGGTTTATTGCAGCCAGACCCCTCCATTGCAGGTTACAGAGCAATGTGACATGGGTTTAACTCCTCTGTACGTCTCAAAGCTGTTCCACCTTTATTGGTGTAATTCACTCAGTGTTTGGTCCAAATTGCAGCATAATATTTTAATATTTGGCTTAGTTATGGTGGAAACATGACCCGCTGTATATACTAGTTTACTGCAACCAGTGTACCCCACTACCAGTCGTAAAAGCCTGCGACAAGAGTTTCCTTCACAGATGTAAGTCTCAAAGCTGTTCTATATTTATTAGTGCCACTCCCCCAATAATTTGCCCAAGTTGCAGCATTATAGCCCAATATTCGGCTTGGTTAGGCCGCCAAAATGGCGCACTGCCTACATGGGTTTATTGCAGCCAGACCCCTCCATTGCAGGTTACAGAGCAATGTGACATGGGTTTAACTCCTCTGTACGTCTCAAAGCTGTTCCACCTTTATTGGTGTAATTCACTCAGTGTTTGGTCCAAATTGCAGCATAATATTTTAATATTTGGCTTAGTTATGGTGGAAACATGACCCGCTGTATATACTAGTTTACTGCAACCAGTGTACCCCACTACCAGTCGTAAAAGCCTGCGACAAGAGTTTCCTTCACAGATGTAAGTCTCAAAGCTGTTCTATATTTATTAGTGCCACTCCCCAATAATTTGCCCAAGTTGCAGCATTATAGCCCAATATTCGGCTTGGTTAGGCCGCCAAAATGGCGCACTGCCTACATGGGTTTATTGCAGCCAGACCCCTCCATTGCAGGTTACAGAGCAATGTGACATGGGTTTAACTCCTCTGTACGTCTCAAAGCTGTTCCACCTTTATTGGTGTAATTCACTCAGTGTTTGGTCCAAATTGCAGCATAATATTTTAATATTTGGCTTAGTTATGGTGGAAACATGAGCCACTGTATATACTAGTTTACTGCAACCAGTGTACCCCACTACCAGTCGTAAAAGCCTGCGACAAGAGTTTCCTTCACAGATGTAAGTCTCAAAGCTGTTCTATATTTATTAGTGCCACTCCCCAATAATTTGCCCAAGTTGCAGCATTATAGCCCAATATTTGGCTTGGTTAGGCCGCCAAAATGGCGCACTGCCTACATGGGTTTATTGCAGCCAGACCCCTCCATTGCAGGTTACAGAGCAATGTGACATGGGTTTAACTCCTCTGTACGTCTCAAAGCTGTTCCACCTTTATTGGTGTAATTCACTCAGTGTTTGGTCCAAATTGCAGCATAATATTTTAATATTTGGCTTAGTTATGGTGGAAACATGACCCGCTGTATATACTAGTTTACTGCAACCAGTGTACCCCACTACCAGTCGTAAAAGCCTGCGACAAGAGTTTCCTTCACAGATGTAAGTCTCAAAGCTGTTCTATATTTATTAGTGCCACTCCCCCAATAATTTGCCCAAGTTGCAGCATTATAGCCCAATATTCGGCTTGGTTAGGCCGCCAAAATGGCGCACTGCCTACATGGGTTTATTGCAGCCAGACCCCTCCATTGCAGGTTACAGAGCAATGTGACATGGGTTTAACTCCTCTGTACGTCTCAAAGCTGTTCCACCTTTATTGGTGTAATTCACTCAGTGTTTGGTCCAAATTGCAGCATAATATTTTAATATTTGGCTTAGTTATGGTGGAAACATGACCCGCTGTATATACTAGTTTACTGCAACCAGTGTACCCCACTACCAGTCGTAAAAGCCTGCGACAAGAGTTTCCTTCACAGATGTAAGTCTCAAAGCTGTTCTATATTTATTAGTGCCACTCCCCCAATAATTTGCCCAAGTTGCAGCATTATAGCCCAATATTCGGCTTGGTTAGGCCGCCAAAATGGCGCACTGCCTACATGGGTTTATTGCAGCCAGACCCCTCCATTGCAGGTTACAGAGCAATGTGACATGGGTTTAACTCCTCTGTACGTCTCAAAGCTGTTCCACCTTTATTGGTGTAATTCACTCAGTGTTTGGTCCAAATTGCAGCATAATATTTTAATATTTGGCTTAGTTATGGTGGAAACATGAGCCGCTGTATATACTAGTTTACTGCAACCAGTGTACCCCACTACCAGTCGTAAAAGCCTGCGACAAGAGTTTCCTTCACAGATGTAAGTCTCAAAGCTGTTCTATATTTATTAGTGCCACTCCCCCAATAATTTGCCCAAGTTGCAGCATTATAGCCCAATATTTGGCTTGGTTAGGCCGCCAAAATGGCGCACTGCCTACATGGGTTTATTGCAGCCAGACCCCTCCATTGCAGGTTACAGAGCAATGTGACATGGGTTTAACTCCTCTGTACGTCTCAAAGCTGTTCCACCTTTATTGGTGTAATTCACTCAGTGTTTGGTCCAAATTGCAGCATAATATTTTAATATTTGGCTTAGTTATGGTGGAAACATGACCCGCTGTATATACTAGTTTACTGCAACCAGTGTACCCCACTACCAGTCGTAAAAGCCTGCGACAAGAGTTTCCTTCACAGATGTAAGTCTCAAAGCTGTTCTATATTTATTAGTGCCACTCCCCCAATAATTTGCCCAAGTTGCAGCATTATAGCCCAATATTCGGCTTGGTTAGGCCGCCAAAATGGCGCACTGCCTACATGGGTTTATTGCAGCCAGACCCCTCCATTGCAGGTTACAGAGCAATGTGACATGGGTTTAACTCCTCTGTACGTCTCAAAGCTGTTCCACCTTTATTGGTGTAATTCACTCAGTGTTTGGTCCAAATTGCAGCATAATATTTTAATATTTGGCTTAGTTATGGTGGAAACATGACCCGCTGTATATACTAGTTTACTGCAACCAGTGTACCCCACTACCAGTCGTAAAAGCCTGCGACAAGAGTTTCCTTCACAGATGTAAGTCTCAAAGCTGTTCTATATTTATTAGTGCCACTCCCCCAATAATTTGCCCAAGTTGCAGCATTATAGCCCAATATTCGGCTTGGTTAGGCCGCCAAAATGGCGCACTGCCTACATGGGTTTATTGCAGCCAGACCCCTCCATTGCAGGTTACAGAGCAATGTGACATGGGTTTAACTCCTCTGTACGTCTCAAAGCTGTTCCACCTTTATTGGTGTAATTCACTCAGTGTTTGGTCCAAATTGCAGCATAATATTTTAATATTTGGCTTAGTTATGGTGGAAACATGAGCCACTGTATATACTAGTTTACTGCAACCAGTGTACCCCACTACCAGTCGTAAAAGCCTGCGACAAGAGTTTCCTTCACAGATGTAAGTCTCAAAGCTGTTCTATATTTATTAGTGCCACTCCCCCAATAATTTGCCCAAGTTGCAGCATTATAGCCCAATATTTGGCTTGGTTAGGCCGCCAAAATGGCGCACTGCCTACATGGGTTTATTGCAGCCAGACCCCTCCATTGCAGGTTACAGAGCAATGTGACATGGGTTTAACTCCTCTGTACGTCTCAAAGCTGTTCCACCTTTATTGGTGTAATTCACTCAGTGTTTGGTCCAAATTGCAGCATAATATTTTAATATTTGGCTTAGTTATGGTGGAAACATGACCCGCTGTATATACTAGTTTACTGCAACCAGTGTACCCCACTACCAGTCGTAAAAGCCTGCGACAAGAGTTTCCTTCACAGATGTAAGTCTCAAAGCTGTTCTATATTTATTAGTGCCACTCCCCCAATAATTTGCCCAAGTTGCAGCATTATAGCCCAATATTCGGCTTGGTTAGGCCGCCAAAATGGCGCACTGCCTACATGGGTTTATTGCAGCCAGACCCCTCCATTGCAGGTTACAGAGCAATGTGACATGGGTTTAACTCCTCTGTACGTCTCAAAGCTGTTCCACCTTTATTGGTGTAATTCACTCAGTGTTTGGTCCAAATTGCAGCATAATATTTTAATATTTGGCTTAGTTATGGTGGAAACATGACCCGCTGTATATACTAGTTTACTGCAACCAGTGTACCCCACTACCAGTCGTAAAAGCCTGCGACAAGAGTTTCCTTCACAGATGTAAGTCTCAAAGCTGTTCTATATTTATTAGTGCCACTCCCCCAATAATTTGCCCAAGTTGCAGCATTATAGCCCAATATTCGGCTTGGTTAGGCCGCCAAAATGGCGCACTGCCTACATGGGTTTATTGCAGCCAGACCCCTCCATTGCAGGTTACAGAGCAATGTGACATGGGTTTAACTCCTCTGTACGTCTCAAAGCTGTTCCACCTTTATTGGTGTAATTCACTCAGTGTTTGGTCCAAATTGCAGCATAATATTTTAATATTTGGCTTAGTTATGGTGGAAACATGACCCGCTGTATATACTAGTTTACTGCAACCAGTGTACCCCACTACCAGTCGTAAAAGCCTGCGACAAGAGTTTCCTTCACAGATGTAAGTCTCAAAGCTGTTCTATATTTATTAGTGCCACTCCCCCAATAATTTGCCCAAGTTGCAGCATTATAGCCCAATATTCGGCTTGGTTAGGCCGCCAAAATGGCGCACTGCCTACATGGGTTTATTGCAGCCAGACCCCTCCATTGCAGGTTACAGAGCAATGTGACATGGGTTTAACTCCTCTGTACGTCTCAAAGCTGTTCCACCTTTATTGGTGTAATTCACTCAGTGTTTGGTCCAAATTGCAGCATAATATTTTAATATTTGGCTTAGTTATGGTGGAAACATGACCCGCTGTATATACTAGTTTACTGCAACCAGTGTACCCCACTACCAGTCGTAAAAGCCTGCGACAAGAGTTTCCTTCACAGATGTAAGTCTCAAAGCTGTTCTATATTTATTAGTGCCACTCCCCCAATAATTTGCCCAAGTTGCAGCATTATAGCCCAATATTCGGCTTGGTTAGGCCGCCAAAATGGCGCACTGCCTACATGGGTTTATTGCAGCCAGACCCCTCCATTGCAGGTTACAGAGCAATGTGACATGGGTTTAACTCCTCTGTACGTCTCAAAGCTGTTCCACCTTTATTGGTGTAATTCACTCAGTGTTTGGTCCAAATTGCAGCATAATATTTTAATATTTGGCTTAGTTATGGTGGAAACATGAGCCACTGTATATACTAGTTTACTGCAACCAGTGTACCCCACTACCAGTCGTAAAAGCCTGCGACAAGAGTTTCCTTCACAGATGTAAGTCTCAAAGCTGTTCTATATTTATTAGTGCCACTCCCCCAATAATTTGCCCAAGTTGCAGCATTATAGCCCAATATTTGGGTTGGTTAGGCCGCCAAAATGGCGCACTGCCTACATGGGTTTATTGCAGCCAGACCCCTCCATTGCAGGTTACAGAGCAATGTGACATGGGTTTAACTCCTCTGTACGTCTCAAAGCTGTTCCACCTTTATTGGTGTAATTCACTCAGTGTTTGGTCCAAATTGCAGCATAATATTTTAATATTTGGCTTAGTTATGGTGGAAACATGACCCGCTGTATATACTAGTTTACTGCAACCAGTGTACCCCACTACCAGTCGTAAAAGCCTGCGACAAGAGTTTCCTTCACAGATGTAAGTCTCAAAGCTGTTCTATATTTATTAGTGCCACTCCCCCAATAATTTGCCCAAGTTGCAGCATTATAGCCCAATATTCGGCTTGGTTAGGCCGCCAAAATGGCGCACTGCCTACATGGGTTTATTGCAGCCAGACCCCTCCATTGCAGGTTACAGAGCAATGTGACATGGGTTTAACTCCTCTGTACGTCTCAAAGCTGTTCCACCTTTATTGGTGTAATTCACTCAGTGTTTGGTCCAAATTGCAGCATAATATTTTAATATTTGGCTTAGTTATGGTGGAAACATGACCCGCTGTATATACTAGTTTACTGCAACCAGTGTACCCCACTACCAGTCGTAAAAGCCTGCGACAAGAGTTTCCTTCACAGATGTAAGTCTCAAAGCTGTTCTATATTTATTAGTGCCACTCCCCCAATAATTTGCCCAAGTTGCAGCATTATAGCCCAATATTCGGCTTGGTTAGGCCGCCAAAATGGCGCACTGCCTACATGGGTTTATTGCAGCCAGACCCCTCCATTGCAGGTTACAGAGCAATGTGACATGGGTTTAACTCCTCTGTACGTCTCAAAGCTGTTCCACCTTTATTGGTGTAATTCACTCAGTGTTTGGTCCAAATTGCAGCATAATATTTTAATATTTGGCTTAGTTATGGTGGAAACATGACCCGCTGTATATACTAGTTTACTGCAACCAGTGTACCCCACTACCAGTCGTAAAAGCCTGCGACAAGAGTTTCCTTCACAGATGTAAGTCTCAAAGCTGTTCTATATTTATTAGTGCCACTCCCCCAATAATTTGCCCAAGTTGCAGCATTATAGCCCAATATTCGGCTTGGTTAGGCCGCCAAAATGGCGCACTGCCTACATGGGTTTATTGCAGCCAGACCCCTCCATTGCAGGTTACAGAGCAATGTGACATGGGTTTAACTCCTCTGTACGTCTCAAAGCTGTTCCACCTTTATTGGTGTAATTCACTCAGTGTTTGGTCCAAATTGCAGCATAATATTTTAATATTTGGCTTAGTTATGGTGGAAACATGAGCCACTGTATATACTAGTTTACTGCAACCAGTGTACCCCACTACCAGTCGTAAAAGCCTGCGACAAGAGTTTCCTTCACAGATGTAAGTCTCAAAGCTGTTCTATATTTATTAGTGCCACTCCCCCAATAATTTGCCCAAGTTGCAGCATTATAGCCCAATATTTGGGTTGGTTAGGCCGCCAAAATGGCGCACTGCCTACATGGGTTTATTGCAGCCAGACCCCTCCATTGCAGGTTACAGAGCAATGTGACATGGGTTTAACTCCTCTGTACGTCTCAAAGCTGTTCCACCTTTATTGGTGTAATTCACTCAGTGTTTGGTCCAAATTGCAGCATAATATTTTAATATTTGGCTTAGTTATGGTGGAAACATGACCCGCTGTATATACTAGTTTACTGCAACCAGTGTACCCCACTACCAGTCGTAAAAGCCTGCGACAAGAGTTTCCTTCACAGATGTAAGTCTCAAAGCTGTTCTATATTTATTAGTGCCACTCCCCCAATAATTTGCCCAAGTTGCAGCATTATAGCCCAATATTCGGCTTGGTTAGGCCGCCAAAATGGCGCACTGCCTACATGGGTTTATTGCAGCCAGACCCCTCCATTGCAGGTTACAGAGCAATGTGACATGGGTTTAACTCCTCTGTACGTCTCAAAGCTGTTCCACCTTTATTGGTGTAATTCACTCAGTGTTTGGTCCAAATTGCAGCATAATATTTTAATATTTGGCTTAGTTATGGTGGAAACATGACCCGCTGTATATACTAGTTTACTGCAACCAGTGTACCCCACTACCAGTCGTAAAAGCCTGCGACAAGAGTTTCCTTCACAGATGTAAGTCTCAAAGCTGTTCTATATTTATTAGTGCCACTCCCCCAATAATTTGCCCAAGTTGCAGCATTATAGCCCAATATTCGGCTTGGTTAGGCCGCCAAAATGGCGCACTGCCTACATGGGTTTATTGCAGCCAGACCCCTCCATTGCAGGTTACAGAGCAATGTGACATGGGTTTAACTCCTCTGTACGTCTCAAAGCTGTTCCACCTTTATTGGTGTAATTCACTCAGTGTTTGGTCCAAATTGCAGCATAATATTTTAATATTTGGCTTAGTTATGGTGGAAACATGACCCGCTGTATATACTAGTTTACTGCAACCAGTGTACCCCACTACCAGTCGTAAAAGCCTGCGACAAGAGTTTCCTTCACAGATGTAAGTCTCAAAGCTGTTCTATATTTATTAGTGCCACTCCCCCAATAATTTGCCCAAGTTGCAGCATTATAGCCCAATATTTGGCTTGGTTAGGCCGCCAAAATGGCGCACTGCCTACATGGGTTTATTGCAGCCAGACCCCTCCATTGCAGGTTACAGAGCAATGTGACATGGGTTTAACTCCTCTGTACGTCTCAAAGCTGTTCCACCTTTATTGGTGTAATTCACTCAGTGTTTGGTCCAAATTGCAGCATAATATTTTAATATTTGGCTTAGTTATGGTGGAAACATGACCCGCTGTATATACTAGTTTACTGCAACCAGTGTACCCCACTACCAGTCGTAAAAGCCTGCGACAAGAGTTTCCTTCACAGATGTAAGTCTCAAAGCTGTTCTATATTTATTAGTGCCACTCCCCCAATAATTTGCCCAAGTTGCAGCATTATAGCCCAATATTCGGCTTGGTTAGGCCGCCAAAATGGCGCACTGCCTACATGGGTTTATTGCAGCCAGACCCCTCCATTGCAGGTTACAGAGCAATGTGACATGGGTTTAACTCCTCTGTACGTCTCAAAGCTGTTCCACCTTTATTGGTGTAATTCACTCAGTGTTTGGTCCAAATTGCAGCATAATATTTTAATATTTGGCTTAGTTATGGTGGAAACATGACCCGCTGTATATACTAGTTTACTGCAACCAGTGTACCCCACTACCAGTCGTAAAAGCCTGCGACAAGAGTTTCCTTCACAGATGTAAGTCTCAAAGCTGTTCTATATTTATTAGTGCCACTCCCCCAATAATTTGCCCAAGTTGCAGCATTATAGCCCAATATTCGGCTTGGTTAGGCCGCCAAAATGGCGCACTGCCTACATGGGTTTATTGCAGCCAGACCCCTCCATTGCAGGTTACAGAGCAATGTGACATGGGTTTAACTCCTCTGTACGTCTCAAAGCTGTTCCACCTTTATTGGTGTAATTCACTCAGTGTTTGGTCCAAATTGCAGCATAATATTTTAATATTTGGCTTAGTTATGGTGGAAACATGACCCGCTGTATATACTAGTTTACTGCAACCAGTGTACCCCACTACCAGTCGTAAAAGCCTGCGACAAGAGTTTCCTTCACAGATGTAAGTCTCAAAGCTGTTCTATATTTATTAGTGCCACTCCCCCAATAATTTGCCCAAGTTGCAGCATTATAGCCCAATATTCGGCTTGGTTAGGCCGCCAAAATGGCGCACTGCCTACATGGGTTTATTGCAGCCAGACCCCTCCATTGCAGGTTACAGAGCAATGTGACATGGGTTTAACTCCTCTGTACGTCTCAAAGCTGTTCCACCTTTATTGGTGTAATTCACTCAGTGTTTGGTCCAAATTGCAGCATAATATTTTAATATTTGGCTTAGTTATGGTGGAAACATGACCCGCTGTATATACTAGTTTACTGCAACCAGTGTACCCCACTACCAGTCGTAAAAGCCTGCGACAAGAGTTTCCTTCACAGATGTAAGTCTCAAAGCTGTTCTATATTTATTAGTGCCACTCCCCCAATAATTTGCCCAAGTTGCAGCATTATAGCCCAATATTCGGCTTGGTTAGGCCGCCAAAATGGCGCACTGCCTACATGGGTTTATTGCAGCCAGACCCCTCCATTGCAGGTTACAGAGCAATGTGACATGGGTTTAACTCCTCTGTACGTCTCAAAGCTGTTCCACCTTTATTGGTGTAATTCACTCAGTGTTTGGTCCAAATTGCAGCATAATATTTTAATATTTGGCTTAGTTATGGTGGAAACATGAGCCACTGTATATACTAGTTTACTGCAACCAGTGTACCCCACTACCAGTCGTAAAAGCCTGCGACAAGAGTTTCCTTCACAGATGTAAGTCTCAAAGCTGTTCTATATTTATTAGTGCCACTCCCCCAATAATTTGCCCAAGTTGCAGCATTATAGCCCAATATTTGGCTTGGTTAGGCCGCCAAAATGGCGCACTGCCTACATGGGTTTATTGCAGCCAGACCCCTCCATTGCAGGTTACAGAGCAATGTGACATGGGTTTAACTCCTCTGTACGTCTCAAAGCTGTTCCACCTTTATTGGTGTAATTCACTCAGTGTTTGGTCCAAATTGCAGCATAATATTTTAATATTTGGCTTAGTTATGGTGGAAACATGACCCGCTGTATATACTAGTTTACTGCAACCAGTGTACCCCACTACCAGTCGTAAAAGCCTGCGACAAGAGTTTCCTTCACAGATGTAAGTCTCAAAGCTGTTCTATATTTATTAGTGCCACTCCCCCAATAATTTGCCCAAGTTGCAGCATTATAGCCCAATATTCGGCTTGGTTAGGCCGCCAAAATGGCGCACTGCCTACATGGGTTTATTGCAGCCAGACCCCTCCATTGCAGGTTACAGAGCAATGTGACATGGGTTTAACTCCTCTGTACGTCTCAAAGCTGTTCCACCTTTATTGGTGTAATTCACTCAGTGTTTGGTCCAAATTGCAGCATAATATTTTAATATTTGGCTTAGTTATGGTGGAAACATGACCCGCTGTATATACTAGTTTACTGCAACCAGTGTACCCCACTACCAGTCGTAAAAGCCTGCGACAAGAGTTTCCTTCACAGATGTAAGTCTCAAAGCTGTTCTATATTTATTAGTGCCACTCCCCCAATAATTTGCCCAAGTTGCAGCATTATAGCCCAATATTCGGCTTGGTTAGGCCGCCAAAATGGCGCACTGCCTACATGGGTTTATTGCAGCCAGACCCCTCCATTGCAGGTTACAGAGCAATGTGACATGGGTTTAACTCCTCTGTACGTCTCAAAGCTGTTCCACCTTTATTGGTGTAATTCACTCAGTGTTTGGTCCAAATTGCAGCATAATATTTTAATATTTGGCTTAGTTATGGTGGAAACATGACCCGCTGTATATACTAGTTTACTGCAACCAGTGTACCCCACTACCAGTCGTAAAAGCCTGCGACAAGAGTTTCCTTCACAGATGTAAGTCTCAAAGCTGTTCTATATTTATTAGTGCCACTCCCCCAATAATTTGCCCAAGTTGCAGCATTATAGCCCAATATTCGGCTTGGTTAGGCCGCCAAAATGGCGCACTGCCTACATGGGTTTATTGCAGCCAGACCCCTCCATTGCAGGTTACAGAGCAATGTGACATGGGTTTAACTCCTCTGTACGTCTCAAAGCTGTTCCACCTTTATTGGTGTAATTCACTCAGTGTTTGGTCCAAATTGCAGCATAATATTTTAATATTTGGCTTAGTTATGGTGGAAACATGACACGCTGTATATACTAGTTTACTGCAACCAGTGTACCCCACTACCAGTCGTAAAAGCCTGCGACAAGAGTTTCCTTCACAGATGTAAGTCTCAAAGCTGTTCTATATTTATTAGTGCCACTCCCCCAATAATTTGCCCAAGTTGCAGCATTATAGCCCAATATTCGGCTTGGTTAGGCCGCCAAAATGGCGCACTGCCTACATGGGTTTATTGCAGCCAGACCCCTCCATTGCAGGTTACAGAGCAATGTGACATGGGTTTAACTCCTCTGTACGTCTCAAAGCTGTTCCACCTTTATTGGTGTAATTCACTCAGTGTTTGGTCCAAATTGCAGCATAATATTTTAATATTTGGCTTAGTTATGGTGGAAACATGACCCGCTGTATATACTAGTTTACTGCAACCAGTGTACCCCACTACCAGTCGTAAAAGCCTGCGACAAGAGTTTCCTTCACAGATGTAAGTCTCAAAGCTGTTCTATATTTATTAGTGCCACTCCCCCAATAATTTGCCCAAGTTGCAGCATTATAGCCCAATATTTGGCTTGGTTAGGCCGCCAAAATGGCGCACTGCCTACATGGGTTTATTGCAGCCAGACCCCTCCATTGCAGGTTACAGAGCAATGTGACATGGGTTTAACTCCTCTGTACGTCTCAAAGCTGTTCCACCTTTATTGGTGTAATTCACTCAGTGTTTGGTCCAAATTGCAGCATAATATTTTAATATTTGGCTTAGTTATGGTGGAAACATGACCCGCTGTATATACTAGTTTACTGCAACCAGTGTACCCCACTACCAGTCGTAAAAGCCTGCGACAAGAGTTTCCTTCACAGATGTAAGTCTCAAAGCTGTTCTATATTTATTAGTGCCACTCCCCCAATAATTTGCCCAAGTTGCAGCATTATAGCCCAATATTCGGCTTGGTTAGGCCGCCAAAATGGCGCACTGCCTACATGGGTTTATTGCAGCCAGACCCCTCCATTGCAGGTTACAGAGCAATGTGACATGGGTTTAACTCCTCTGTACGTCTCAAAGCTGTTCCACCTTTATTGGTGTAATTCACTCAGTGTTTGGTCCAAATTGCAGCATAATATTTTAATATTTGGCTTAGTTATGGTGGAAACATGACCCGCTGTATATACTAGTTTACTGCAACCAGTGTACCCCACTACCAGTCGTAAAAGCCTGCGACAAGAGTTTCCTTCACAGATGTAAGTCTCAAAGCTGTTCTATATTTATTAGTGCCACTCCCCCAATAATTTGCCCAAGTTGCAGCATTATAGCCCAATATTCGGCTTGGTTAGGCCGCCAAAATGGCGCACTGCCTACATGGGTTTATTGCAGCCAGACCCCTCCATTGCAGGTTACAGAGCAATGTGACATGGGTTTAACTCCTCTGTACGTCTCAAAGCTGTTCCACCTTTATTGGTGTAATTCACTCAGTGTTTGGTCCAAATTGCAGCATAATATTTTAATATTTGGCTTAGTTATGGTGGAAACATGACCCGCTGTATATACTAGTTTACTGCAACCAGTGTACCCCACTACCAGTCGTAAAAGCCTGCGACAAGAGTTTCCTTCACAGATGTAAGTCTCAAAGCTGTTCTATATTTATTAGTGCCACTCCCCCAATAATTTGCCCAAGTTGCAGCATTATAGCCCAATATTCGGCTTGGTTAGGCCGCCAAAATGGCGCACTGCCTACATGGGTTTATTGCAGCCAGACCCCTCCATTGCAGGTTACAGAGCAATGTGACATGGGTTTAACTCCTCTGTACGTCTCAAAGCTGTTCCACCTTTATTGGTGTAATTCACTCAGTGTTTGGTCCAAATTGCAGCATAATATTTTAATATTTGGCTTAGTTATGGTGGAAACATGACACGCTGTATATACTAGTTTACTGCAACCAGTGTACCCCACTACCAGTCGTAAAAGCCTGCGACAAGAGTTTCCTTCACAGATGTAAGTCTCAAAGCTGTTCTATATTTATTAGTGCCACTCCCCCAATAATTTGCCCAAGTTGCAGCATTATAGCCCAATATTCGGCTTGGTTAGGCCGCCAAAATGGCGCACTGCCTACATGGGTTTATTGCAGCCAGACCCCTCCATTGCAGGTTACAGAGCAATGTGACATGGGTTTAACTCCTCTGTACGTCTCAAAGCTGTTCCACCTTTATTGGTGTAATTCACTCAGTGTTTGGTCCAAATTGCAGCATAATATTTTAATATTTGGCTTAGTTATGGTGGAAACATGACCCGCTGTATATACTAGTTTACTGCAACCAGTGTACCCCACTACCAGTCGTAAAAGCCTGCGACAAGAGTTTCCTTCACAGATGTAAGTCTCAAAGCTGTTCTATATTTATTAGTGCCACTCCCCCAATAATTTGCCCAAGTTGCAGCATTATAGCCCAATATTCGGCTTGGTTAGGCCGCCAAAATGGCGCACTGCCTACATGGGTTTATTGCAGCCAGACCCCTCCATTGCAGGTTACAGAGCAATGTGACATGGGTTTAACTCCTCTGTACGTCTCAAAGCTGTTCCACCTTTATTGGTGTAATTCACTCAGTGTTTGGTCCAAATTGCAGCATAATATTTTAATATTTGGCTTAGTTATGGTGGAAACATGAGCCACTGTATATACTAGTTTACTGCAACCAGTGTACCCCACTACCAGTCGTAAAAGCCTGCGACAAGAGTTTCCTTCACAGATGTAAGTCTCAAAGCTGTTCTATATTTATTAGTGCCACTCCCCCAATAATTTGCCCAAGTTGCAGCATTATAGCCCAATATTTGGCTTGGTTAGGCCGCCAAAATGGCGCACTGCCTACATGGGTTTATTGCAGCCAGACCCCTCCATTGCAGGTTACAGAGCAATGTGACATGGGTTTAACTCCTCTGTACGTCTCAAAGCTGTTCCACCTTTATTGGTGTAATTCACTCAGTGTTTGGTCCAAATTGCAGCATAATATTTTAATATTTGGCTTAGTTATGGTGGAAACATGACCCGCTGTATATACTAGTTTACTGCAACCAGTGTACCCCACTACCAGTCGTAAAAGCCTGCGACAAGAGTTTCCTTCACAGATGTAAGTCTCAAAGCTGTTCTATATTTATTAGTGCCACTCCCCCAATAATTTGCCCAAGTTGCAGCATTATAGCCCAATATTCGGCTTGGTTAGGCCGCCAAAATGGCGCACTGCCTACATGGGTTTATTGCAGCCAGACCCCTCCATTGCAGGTTACAGAGCAATGTGACATGGGTTTAACTCCTCTGTACGTCTCAAAGCTGTTCCACCTTTATTGGTGTAATTCACTCAGTGTTTGGTCCAAATTGCAGCATAATATTTTAATATTTGGCTTAGTTATGGTGGAAACATGACCCGCTGTATATACTAGTTTACTGCAACCAGTGTACCCCACTACCAGTCGTAAAAGCCTGCGACAAGAGTTTCCTTCACAGATGTAAGTCTCAAAGCTGTTCTATATTTATTAGTGCCACTCCCCCAATAATTTGCCCAAGTTGCAGCATTATAGCCCAATATTCGGCTTGGTTAGGCCGCCAAAATGGCGCACTGCCTACATGGGTTTATTGCAGCCAGACCCCTCCATTGCAGGTTACAGAGCAATGTGACATGGGTTTAACTCCTCTGTACGTCTCAAAGCTGTTCCACCTTTATTGGTGTAATTCACTCAGTGTTTGGTCCAAATTGCAGCATAATATTTTAATATTTGGCTTAGTTATGGTGGAAACATGACCCGCTGTATATACTAGTTTACTGCAACCAGTGTACCCCACTACCAGTCGTAAAAGCCTGCGACAAGAGTTTCCTTCACAGATGTAAGTCTCAAAGCTGTTCTATATTTATTAGTGCCACTCCCCCAATAATTTGCCCAAGTTGCAGCATTATAGCCCAATATTCGGCTTGGTTAGGCCGCCAAAATGGCGCACTGCCTACATGGGTTTATTGCAGCCAGACCCCTCCATTGCAGGTTACAGAGCAATGTGACATGGGTTTAACTCCTCTGTACGTCTCAAAGCTGTTCCACCTTTATTGGTGTAATTCACTCAGTGTTTGGTCCAAATTGCAGCATAATATTTTAATATTTGGCTTAGTTATGGTGGAAACATGACCCGCTGTATATACTAGTTTACTGCAACCAGTGTACCCCACTACCAGTCGTAAAAGCCTGCGACAAGAGTTTCCTTCACAGATGTAAGTCTCAAAGCTGTTCTATATTTATTAGTGCCACTCCCCCAATAATTTGCCCAAGTTGCAGCATTATAGCCCAATATTCGGCTTGGTTAGGCCGCCAAAATGGCGCACTGCCTACATGGGTTTATTGCAGCCAGACCCCTCCATTGCAGGTTACAGAGCAATGTGACATGGGTTTAACTCCTCTGTACGTCTCAAAGCTGTTCCACCTTTATTGGTGTAATTCACTCAGTGTTTGGTCCAAATTGCAGCATAATATTTTAATATTTGGCTTAGTTATGGTGGAAACATGAGCCACTGTATATACTAGTTTACTGCAACCAGTGTACCCCACTACCAGTCGTAAAAGCCTGCGACAAGAGTTTCCTTCACAGATGTAAGTCTCAAAGCTGTTCTATATTTATTAGTGCCACTCCCCCAATAATTTGCCCAAGTTGCAGCATTATAGCCCAATATTTGGGTTGGTTAGGCCGCCAAAATGGCGCACTGCCTACATGGGTTTATTGCAGCCAGACCCCTCCATTGCAGGTTACAGAGCAATGTGACATGGGTTTAACTCCTCTGTACGTCTCAAAGCTGTTCCACCTTTATTGGTGTAATTCACTCAGTGTTTGGTCCAAATTGCAGCATAATATTTTAATATTTGGCTTAGTTATGGTGGAAACATGACCCGCTGTATATACTAGTTTACTGCAACCAGTGTACCCCACTACCAGTCGTAAAAGCCTGCGACAAGAGTTTCCTTCACAGATGTAAGTCTCAAAGCTGTTCTATATTTATTAGTGCCACTCCCCCAATAATTTGCCCAAGTTGCAGCATTATAGCCCAATATTCGGCTTGGTTAGGCCGCCAAAATGGCGCACTGCCTACATGGGTTTATTGCAGCCAGACCCCTCCATTGCAGGTTACAGAGCAATGTGACATGGGTTTAACTCCTCTGTACGTCTCAAAGCTGTTCCACCTTTATTGGTGTAATTCACTCAGTGTTTGGTCCAAATTGCAGCATAATATTTTAATATTTGGCTTAGTTATGGTGGAAACATGACCCGCTGTATATACTAGTTTACTGCAACCAGTGTACCCCACTACCAGTCGTAAAAGCCTGCGACAAGAGTTTCCTTCACAGATGTAAGTCTCAAAGCTGTTCTATATTTATTAGTGCCACTCCCCCAATAATTTGCCCAAGTTGCAGCATTATAGCCCAATATTCGGCTTGGTTAGGCCGCCAAAATGGCGCACTGCCTACATGGGTTTATTGCAGCCAGACCCCTCCATTGCAGGTTACAGAGCAATGTGACATGGGTTTAACTCCTCTGTACGTCTCAAAGCTGTTCCACCTTTATTGGTGTAATTCACTCAGTGTTTGGTCCAAATTGCAGCATAATATTTTAATATTTGGCTTAGTTATGGTGGAAACATGAGCCACTGTATATACTAGTTTACTGCAACCAGTGTACCCCACTACCAGTCGTAAAAGCCTGCGACAAGAGTTTCCTTCACAGATGTAAGTCTCAAAGCTGTTCTATATTTATTAGTGCCACTCCCCCAATAATTTGCCCAAGTTGCAGCATTATAGCCCAATATTTGGCTTGGTTAGGCCGCCAAAATGGCGCACTGCCTACATGGGTTTATTGCAGCCAGACCCCTCCATTGCAGGTTACAGAGCAATGTGACATGGGTTTAACTCCTCTGTACGTCTCAAAGCTGTTCCACCTTTATTGGTGTAATTCACTCAGTGTTTGGTCCAAATTGCAGCATAATATTTTAATATTTGGCTTAGTTATGGTGGAAACATGACCCGCTGTATATACTAGTTTACTGCAACCAGTGTACCCCACTACCAGTCGTAAAAGCCTGCGACAAGAGTTTCCTTCACAGATGTAAGTCTCAAAGCTGTTCTATATTTATTAGTGCCACTCCCCCAATAATTTGCCCAAGTTGCAGCATTATAGCCCAATATTCGGCTTGGTTAGGCCGCCAAAATGGCGCACTGCCTACATGGGTTTATTGCAGCCAGACCCCTCCATTGCAGGTTACAGAGCAATGTGACATGGGTTTAACTCCTCTGTACGTCTCAAAGCTGTTCCACCTTTATTGGTGTAATTCACTCAGTGTTTGGTCCAAATTGCAGCATAATATTTTAATATTTGGCTTAGTTATGGTGGAAACATGACCCGCTGTATATACTAGTTTACTGCAACCAGTGTACCCCACTACCAGTCGTAAAAGCCTGCCACAATAGTTTCCTTCACAGATGTAAGTCTCAAAGCTGTTCTATATTTATTAGTGCCACTCCCCCAATAATTTACCCAAGTTGCAGCATTATAGCCCAATATTCGGCTTGGTTAGGCCGCCAAAATGGCGCACTGCCTACATGGGTTTATTGCAGCCAGACCCCTCCATTGCAGGTTACAGAGCAATGTGACATGGGTTTAACTCCTCTGTACGTCTCAAAGCTGTTCCACCTTTATTGGTGTAATTCACTCAGTGTTTGGTCCAAATTGCAGCATAATATTTTAATATTTGGCTTAGTTATGGTGGAAACATGACCCGCTGTATATACTAGTTTACTGCAACCAGTGTACCCCACTACCAGTCGTAAAAGCCTGCGACAAGAGTTTCCTTCACAGATGTAAGTCTCAAAGCTGTTCTATATTTATTAGTGCCACTCCCCCAATAATTTGCCCAAGTTGCAGCATTATAGCCCAATATTCGGCTTGGTTAGGCCGCCAAAATGGCGCACTGCCTACATGGGTTTATTGCAGCCAGACCCCTCCATTGCAGGTTACAGAGCAATGTGACATGGGTTTAACTCCTCTGTACGTCTCAAAGCTGTTCCACCTTTATTGGTGTAATTCACTCAGTGTTTGGTCCAAATTGCAGCATAATATTTTAATATTTGGCTTAGTTATGGTGGAAACATGACCCGCTGTATATACTAGTTTACTGCAACCACTGTACCCCACTACCAGTCGTAAAAGCCTGCGACAAGAGTTTCCTTCACAGATGTAAGTCTCAAAGCTGTTCTATATTTATTAGTGCCACTCCCCCAATAATTTGCCCAAGTTTCAGCATTATAGCCCAATATTCGGCTTGGTTAGGCCGCCAAAATGGTGCACTGCCTACATGGGTTTATTGCAGCCAGACCCCTCCATTGCAGGTTACAGAGCAATGTGACATGGGTTTAACTCCTCTGTACGTCTCAAAGCTGTTCCACCTTTATTGGTGTAATTCACTCAGTGTTTGGTCCAAATTGCAGCATAATATTTTAATATTTGGCTTAGTTATGGTGGAAACATGACCCGCTGTATATACTAGTTTACTGCAACCAGTGTACCCCACTACCAGTCGTAAAAGCCTGCGACAAGAGTTTCCTTCACAGATGTAAGTCTCAAAGCTGTTCTATATTTATTAGTGCCACTCCCCCAATAATTTGCCCAAGTTGCAGCATTATAGCCCAATATTCGGCTTGGTTAGGCCGCCAAAATGGCGCACTGCCTACATGGGTTTATTGCAGCCAGACCCCTCCATTGCAGGTTACAGAGCAATGTGACATGGGTTTAACTCCTCTGTACGTCTCAAAGCTGTTCCACCTTTATTGGTGTAATTCACTCAGTGTTTGGTCCAAATTGCAGCATAATATTTTAATATTTGGCTTAGTTATGGTGGAAACATGACCCGCTGTATATACTAGTTTACTGCAACCAGTGTACCCCACTACCAGTCGTAAAAGCCTGCGACAAGAGTTTCCTTCACAGATGTAAGTCTCAAAGCTGTTCTATATTTATTAGTGCCACTCCCCCAATAATTTGCCCAAGTTGCAGCATTATAGCCCAATATTCGGCTTGGTTAGGCCGCCAAAATGGCGCACTGCCTACATGGGTTTATTGCAGCCAGACCCCTCCATTGCAGGTTACAGAGCAATGTGACATGGGTTTAACTCCTCTGTACGTCTCAAAGCTGTTCCACCTTTATTGGTGTAATTCACTCAGTGTTTGGTCCAAATTGCAGCATAATATTTTAATATTTGGCTTAGTTATGGTGGAAACATGACCCGCTGTATATACTAGTTTACTGCAACCAGTGTACCCCACTACCAGTCGTAAAAGCCTGCGACAAGAGTTTCCTTCACAGATGTAAGTCTCAAAGCTGTTCTATATTTATTAGTGCCACTCCCCCAATAATTTGCCCAAGTTGCAGCATTATAGCCCAATATTCGGCTTGGTTAGGCCGCCAAAATGGCGCACTGCCTACATGGGTTTATTGCAGCCAGACCCCTCCATTGCAGGTTACAGAGCAATGTGACATGGGTTTAACTCCTCTGTACGTCTCAAAGCTGTTCCACCTTTATTGGTGTAATTCACTCAGTGTTTGGTCCAAATTGCAGCATAATATTTTAATATTTGGCTTAGTTATGGTGGAAACATGACCCGCTGTATATACTAGTTTACTGCAACCAGTGTACCCCACTACCAGTCGTAAAAGCCTGCGACAAGAGTTTCCTTCACAGATGTAAGTCTCAAAGCTGTTCTATATTTATTAGTGCCACTCCCCCAATAATTTGCCCAAGTTGCAGCATTATAGCCCAATATTCGGCTTGGTTAGGCCGCCAAAATGGCGCACTGCCTACATGGGTTTATTGCAGCCAGACCCCTCCATTGCAGGTTACAGAGCAATGTGACATGGGTTTAACTCCTCTGTACGTCTCAAAGCTGTTCCACCTTTATTGGTGTAATTCACTCAGTGTTTGGTCCAAATTGCAGCATAATATTTTAATATTTGGCTTAGTTATGGTGGAAACATGACCCGCTGTATATACTAGTTTACTGCAACCACTGTACCCCACTACCAGTCGTAAAAGCCTGCGACAAGAGTTTCCTTCACAGATGTAAGTCTCAAAGCTGTTCTATATTTATTAGTGCCACTCCCCCAATAATTTGCCCAAGTTTCAGCATTATAGCCCAATATTCGGCTTGGTTAGGCCGCCAAAATGGTGCACTGCCTACATGGGTTTATTGCAGCCAGACCCCTCCATTGCAGGTTACAGAGCAATGTGACATGGGTTTAACTCCTCTGTACGTCTCAAAGCTGTTCCACCTTTATTGGTGTAATTCACTCAGTGTTTGGTCCAAATTGCAGCATAATATTTTAATATTTGGCTTAGTTATGGTGGAAACATGACCCGCTGTATATACTAGTTTACTGCAACCAGTGTACCCCACTACCAGTCGTAAAAGCCTGCGACAAGAGTTTCCTTCACAGATGTAAGTCTCAAAGCTGTTCTATATTTATTAGTGCCACTCCCCCAATAATTTGCCCAAGTTGCAGCATTATAGCCCAATATTCGGCTTGGTTAGGCCGCCAAAATGGCGCACTGCCTACATGGGTTTATTGCAGCCAGACCCCTCCATTGCAGGTTACAGAGCAATGTGACATGGGTTTAACTCCTCTGTACGTCTCAAAGCTGTTCCACCTTTATTGGTGTAATTCACTCAGTGTTTGGTCCAAATTGCAGCATAATATTTTAATATTTGGCTTAGTTATGGTGGAAACATGACCCGCTGTATATACTAGTTTACTGCAACCAGTGTACCCCACTACCAGTCGTAAAAGCCTGCGACAAGAGTTTCCTTCACAGATGTAAGTCTCAAAGCTGTTCTATATTTATTAGTGCCACTCCCCCAATAATTTGCCCAAGTTGCAGCATTATAGCCCAATATTCGGCTTGGTTAGGCCGCCAAAATGGCGCACTGCCTACATGGGTTTATTGCAGCCAGACCCCTCCATTGCAGGTTACAGAGCAATGTGACATGGGTTTAACTCCTCTGTACGTCTCAAAGCTGTTCCACCTTTATTGGTGTAATTCACTCAGTGTTTGGTCCAAATTGCAGCATAATATTTTAATATTTGGCTTAGTTATGGTGGAAACATGACCCGCTGTATATACTAGTTTACTGCAACCAGTGTACCCCACTACCAGTCGTAAAAGCCTGCGACAAGAGTTTCCTTCACAGATGTAAGTCTCAAAGCTGTTCTATATTTATTAGTGCCACTCCCCCAATAATTTGCCCAAGTTGCAGCATTATAGCCCAATATTCGGCTTGGTTAGGCCGCCAAAATGGCGCACTGCCTACATGGGTTTATTGCAGCCAGACCCCTCCATTGCAGGTTACAGAGCAATGTGACATGGGTTTAACTCCTCTGTACGTCTCAAAGCTGTTCCACCTTTATTGGTGTAATTCACTCAGTGTTTGGTCCAAATTGCAGCATAATATTTTAATATTTGGCTTAGTTATGGTGGAAACATGACCCGCTGTATATACTAGTTTACTGCAACCAGTGTACCCCACTACCAGTCGTAAAAGCCTGCGACAAGAGTTTCCTTCACAGATGTAAGTCTCAAAGCTGTTCTATATTTATTAGTGCCACTCCCCCAATAATTTGCCCAAGTTGCAGCATTATAGCCCAATATTCGGCTTGGTTAGGCCGCCAAAATGGCGCACTGCCTACATGGGTTTATTGCAGCCAGACCCCTCCATTGCAGGTTACAGAGCAATGTGACATGGGTTTAACTCCTCTGTACGTCTCAAAGCTGTTCCACCTTTATTGGTGTAATTCACTCAGTGTTTGGTCCAAATTGCAGCATAATATTTTAATATTTGGCTTAGTTATGGTGGAAACATGACCCGCTGTATATACTAGTTTACTGCAACCAGTGTACCCCACTACCAGTCGTAAAAGCCTGCGACAAGAGTTTCCTTCACAGATGTAAGTCTCAAAGCTGTTCTATATTTATTAGTGCCACTCCCCCAATAATTTGCCCAAGTTGCAGCATTATAGCCCAATATTCGGCTTGGTTAGGCCGCCAAAATGGCGCACTGCCTACATGGGTTTATTGCAGCCAGACCCCTCCATTGCAGGTTACAGAGCAATGTGACATGGGTTTAACTCCTCTGTACGTCTCAAAGCTGTTCCACCTTTATTGGTGTAATTCACTCAGTGTTTGGTCCAAATTGCAGCATAATATTTTAATATTTGGCTTAGTTATGGTGGAAACATGACCCGCTGTATATACTAGTTTACTGCAACCAGTGTACCCCACTACCAGTCGTAAAAGCCTGCGACAAGAGTTTCCTTCACAGATGTAAGTCTCAAAGCTGTTCTATATTTATTAGTGCCACTCCCCCAATAATTTGCCCAAGTTGCAGCATTATAGCCCAATATTCGGCTTGGTTAGGCCGCCAAAATGGCGCACTGCCTACATGGGTTTATTGCAGCCAGACCCCTCCATTGCAGGTTACAGAGCAATGTGACATGGGTTTAACTCCTCTGTACGTCTCAAAGCTGTTCCACCTTTATTGGTGTAATTCACTCAGTGTTTGGTCCAAATTGCAGCATAATATTTTAATATTTGGCTTAGTTATGGTGGAAACATGACCCGCTGTATATACTAGTTTACTGCAACCAGTGTACCCCACTACCAGTCGTAAAAGCCTGCGACAAGAGTTTCCTTCACAGATGTAAGTCTCAAAGCTGTTCTATATTTATTAGTGCCACTCCCCCAATAATTTGCCCAAGTTGCAGCATTATAGCCCAATATTCGGCTTGGTTAGGCCGCCAAAATGGCGCACTGCCTACATGGGTTTATTGCAGCCAGACCCCTCCATTGCAGGTTACAGAGCAATGTGACATGGGTTTAACTCCTCTGTACGTCTCAAAGCTGTTCCACCTTTATTGGTGTAATTCACTCAGTGTTTGGTCCAAATTGCAGCATAATATTTTAATATTTGGCTTAGTTATGGTGGAAACATGACCCGCTGTATATACTAGTTTACTGCAACCAGTGTACCCCACTACCAGTCGTAAAAGCCTGCGACAAGAGTTTCCTTCACAGATGTAAGTCTCAAAGCTGTTCTATATTTATTAGTGCCACTCCCCCAATAATTTGCCCAAGTTGCAGCATTATAGCCCAATATTCGGCTTGGTTAGGCCGCCAAAATGGCGCACTGCCTACATGGGTTTATTGCAGCCAGACCCCTCCATTGCAGGTTACAGAGCAATGTGACATGGGTTTAACTCCTCTGTACGTCTCAAAGCTGTTCCACCTTTATTGGTGTAATTCACTCAGTGTTTGGTCCAAATTGCAGCATAATATTTTAATATTTGGCTTAGTTATGGTGGAAACATGACCCGCTGTATATACTAGTTTACTGCAACCACTGTACCCCACTACCAGTCGTAAAAGCCTGCGACAAGAGTTTCCTTCACAGATGTAAGTCTCAAAGCTGTTCTATATTTATTAGTGCCACTCCCCCAATAATTTGCCCAAGTTGCAGCATTATAGCCCAATATTCGGCTTGGTTAGGCCGCCAAAATGGCGCACTGCCTACATGGGTTTATTGCAGCCAGACCCCTCCATTGCAGGTTACAGAGCAATGTGACATGGGTTTAACTCCTCTGTACGTCTCAAAGCTGTTCCACCTTTATTGGTGTAATTCACTCAGTGTTTGGTCCAAATTGCAGCATAATATTTTAATATTTGGCTTAGTTATGGTGGAAACATGACCCGCTGTATATACTAGTTTACTGCAACCAGTGTACCCCACTACCAGTCGTAAAAGCCTGCGACAAGAGTTTCCTTCACAGATGTAAGTCTCAAAGCTGTTCTATATTTATTAGTGCCACTCCCCCAATAATTTGCCCAAGTTGCAGCATTATAGCCCAATATTCGGCTTGGTTAGGCCGCCAAAATGGCGCACTGCCTACATGGGTTTATTGCAGCCAGACCCCTCCATTGCAGGTTACAGAGCAATGTGACATGGGTTTAACTCCTCTGTACGTCTCAAAGCTGTTCCACCTTTATTGGTGTAATTCACTCAGTGTTTGGTCCAAATTGCAGCATAATATTTTAATATTTGGCTTAGTTATGGTGGAAACATGACCCGCTGTATATACTAGTTTACTGCAACCAGTGTACCCCACTACCAGTCGTAAAAGCCTGCGACAAGAGTTTCCTTCACAGATGTAAGTCTCAAAGCTGTTCTATATTTATTAGTGCCACTCCCCCAATAATTTGCCCAAGTTGCAGCATTATAGCCCAATATTCGGCTTGGTTAGGCCGCCAAAATGGCGCACTGCCTACATGGGTTTATTGCAGCCAGACCCCTCCATTGCAGGTTACAGAGCAATGTGACATGGGTTTAACTCCTCTGTACGTCTCAAAGCTGTTCCACCTTTATTGGTGTAATTCACTCAGTGTTTGGTCCAAATTGCAGCATAATATTTTAATATTTGGCTTAGTTATGGTGGAAACATGACCCGCTGTATATACTAGTTTACTGCAACCAGTGTACCCCACTACCAGTCGTAAAAGCCTGCGACAAGAGTTTCCTTCACAGATGTAAGTCTCAAAGCTGTTCTATATTTATTAGTGCCACTCCCCCAATAATTTGCCCAAGTTGCAGCATTATAGCCCAATATTCGGCTTGGTTAGGCCGCCAAAATGGCGCACTGCCTACATGGGTTTATTGCAGCCAGACCCCTCCATTGCAGGTTACAGAGCAATGTGACATGGGTTTAACTCCTCTGTACGTCTCAAAGCTGTTCCACCTTTATTGGTGTAATTCACTCAGTGTTTGGTCCAAATTGCAGCATAATATTTTAATATTTGGCTTAGTTATGGTGGAAACATGACCCGCTGTATATACTAGTTTACTGCAACCAGTGTACCCCACTACCAGTCGTAAAAGCCTGCGACAAGAGTTTCCTTCACAGATGTAAGTCTCAAAGCTGTTCTATATTTATTAGTGCCACTCCCCCAATAATTTGCCCAAGTTGCAGCATTATAGCCCAATATTCGGCTTGGTTAGGCCGCCAAAATGGCGCACTGCCTACATGGGTTTATTGCAGCCAGACCCCTCCATTGCAGGTTACAGAGCAATGTGACATGGGTTTAACTCCTCTGTACGTCTCAAAGCTGTTCCACCTTTATTGGTGTAATTCACTCAGTGTTTGGTCCAAATTGCAGCATAATATTTTAATATTTGGCTTAGTTATGGTGGAAACATGACCCGCTGTATATACTAGTTTACTGCAACCACTGTACCCCACTACCAGTCGTAAAAGCCTGCGACAAGAGTTTCCTTCACAGATGTAAGTCTCAAAGCTGTTCTATATTTATTAGTGCCACTCCCCCAATAATTTGCCCAAGTTGCAGCATTATAGCCCAATATTCGGCTTGGTTAGGCCGCCAAAATGGCGCACTGCCTACATGGGTTTATTGCAGCCAGACCCCTCCATTGCAGGTTACAGAGCAATGTGACATGGGTTTAACTCCTCTGTACGTCTCAAAGCTGTTCCACCTTTATTGGTGTAATTCACTCAGTGTTTGGTCCAAATTGCAGCATAATATTTTAATATTTGGCTTAGTTATGGTGGAAACATGACCCGCTGTATATACTAGTTTACTGCAACCAGTGTACCCCACTACCAGTCGTAAAAGCCTGCGACAAGAGTTTCCTTCACAGATGTAAGTCTCAAAGCTGTTCTATATTTATTAGTGCCACTCCCCCAATAATTTGCCCAAGTTGCAGCATTATAGCCCAATATTCGGCTTGGTTAGGCCGCCAAAATGGCGCACTGCCTACATGGGTTTATTGCAGCCAGACCCCTCCATTGCAGGTTACAGAGCAATGTGACATGGGTTTAACTCCTCTGTACGTCTCAAAGCTGTTCCACCTTTATTGGTGTAATTCACTCAGTGTTTGGTCCAAATTGCAGCATAATATTTTAATATTTGGCTTAGTTATGGTGGAAACATGACCCGCTGTATATACTAGTTTACTGCAACCAGTGTACCCCACTACCAGTCGTAAAAGCCTGCGACAAGAGTTTCCTTCACAGATGTAAGTCTCAAAGCTGTTCTATATTTATTAGTGCCACTCCCCCAATAATTTGCCCAAGTTGCAGCATTATAGCCCAATATTCGGCTTGGTTAGGCCGCCAAAATGGCGCACTGCCTACATGGGTTTATTGCAGCCAGACCCCTCCATTGCAGGTTACAGAGCAATGTGACATGGGTTTAACTCCTCTGTACGTCTCAAAGCTGTTCCACCTTTATTGGTGTAATTCACTCAGTGTTTGGTCCAAATTGCAGCATAATATTTTAATATTTGGCTTAGTTATGGTGGAAACATGACCCGCTGTATATACTAGTTTACTGCAACCAGTGTACCCCACTACCAGTCGTAAAAGCCTGTGACAAGAGTTTCCTTCACAGATGTAAGTCTCAAAGCTGTTCTATATTTATTAGTGCCACTCCCCCAATAATTTGCCCAAGTTGCAGCATTATAGCCCAATATTCGGCTTGGTTAGGCCGCCAAAATGGCGCACTGCCTACATGGGTTTATTGCAGCCAGACCCCTCCATTGCAGGTTACAGAGCAATGTGACATGGGTTTAACTCCTCTGTACGTCTCAAAGCTGTTCCACCTTTATTGGTGTAATTCACTCAGTGTTTGGTCCAAATTGCAGCATAATATTTTAATATTTGGCTTAGTTATGGTGGAAACATGACCCGCTGTATATACTAGTTTACTGCAACCAGTGTACCCCACTACCAGTCGTAAAAGCCTGCGACAAGAGTTTCCTTCACAGATGTAAGTCTCAAAGCTGTTCTATATTTATTAGTGCCACTCCCCCAATAATTTGCCCAAGTTGCAGCATTATAGCCCAATATTCGGCTTGGTTAGGCCGCCAAAATGGCGCACTGCCTACATGGGTTTATTGCAGCCAGACCCCTCCATTGCAGGTTACAGAGCAATGTGACATGGGTTTAACTCCTCTGTACGTCTCAAAGCTGTTCCACCTTTATTGGTGTAATTCACTCAGTGTTTGGTCCAAATTGCAGCATAATATTTTAATATTTGGCTTAGTTATGGTGGAAACATGACCCGCTGTATATACTAGTTTACTGCAACCAGTGTACCCCACTACCAGTCGTAAAAGCCTGCGACAAGAGTTTCCTTCACAGATGTAAGTCTCAAAGCTGTTCTATATTTATTAGTGCCACTCCCCCAATAATTTGCCCAAGTTGCAGCATTATAGCCCAATATTCGGCTTGGTTAGGCCGCCAAAATGGCGCACTGCCTACATGGGTTTATTGCAGCCAGACCCCTCCATTGCAGGTTACAGAGCAATGTGACATGGGTTTAACTCCTCTGTACGTCTCAAAGCTGTTCCACCTTTATTGGTGTAATTCACTCAGTGTTTGGTCCAAATTGCAGCATAATATTTTAATATTTGGCTTAGTTATGGTGGAAACATGACCCGCTGTATATACTAGTTTACTGCAACCAGTGTACCCCACTACCAGTCGTAAAAGCCTGCGACAAGAGTTTCCTTCACAGATGTAAGTCTCAAAGCTGTTCTATATTTATTAGTGCCACTCCCCCAATAATTTGCCCAAGTTGCAGCATTATAGCCCAATATTCGGCTTGGTTAGGCCGCCAAAATGGCGCACTGCCTACATGGGTTTATTGCAGCCAGACCCCTCCATTGCAGGTTACAGAGCAATGTGACATGGGTTTAACTCCTCTGTACGTCTCAAAGCTGTTCCACCTTTATTGGTGTAATTCACTCAGTGTTTGGTCCAAATTGCAGCATAATATTTTAATATTTGGCTTAGTTATGGTGGAAACATGACCCGCTGTATATACTAGTTTACTGCAACCAGTGTACCCCACTACCAGTCGTAAAAGCCTGCGACAAGAGTTTCCTTCACAGATGTAAGTCTCAAAGCTGTTCTATATTTATTAGTGCCACTCCCCCAATAATTTGCCCAAGTTGCAGCATTATAGCCCAATATTCGGCTTGGTTAGGCCGCCAAAATGGCGCACTGCCTACATGGGTTTATTGCAGCCAGACCCCTCCATTGCAGGTTACAGAGCAATGTGACATGGGTTTAACTCCTCTGTACGTCTCAAAGCTGTTCCACCTTTATTGGTGTAATTCACTCAGTGTTTGGTCCAAATTGCAGCATAATATTTTAATATTTGGCTTAGTTATGGTGGAAACATGACCCGCTGTATATACTAGTTTACTGCAACCAGTGTACCCCACTACCAGTCGTAAAAGCCTGCCACAATAGTTTCCTTCACAGATGTAAGTCTCAAAGCTGTTCTATATTTATTAGTGCCACTCCCCCAATAATTTGCCCAAGTTGCAGCATTATAGCCCAATATTCGGCTTGGTTAGGCCGCCAAAATGGCGCACTGCCTACATGGGTTTATTGCAGCCAGACCCCTCCATTGCAGGTTACAGAGCAATGTGACATGGGTTTAACTCCTCTGTACGTCTCAAAGCTGTTCCACCTTTATTGGTGTAATTCACTCAGTGTTTGGTCCAAATTGCAGCATAATATTTTAATATTTGGCTTAGTTATGGTGGAAACATGACCCGCTGTATATACTAGTTTACTGCAACCAGTGTACCCCACTACCAGTCGTAAAAGCCTGCGACAAGAGTTTCCTTCACAGATGTAAGTCTCAAAGCTGTTCTATATTTATTAGTGCCACTCCCCCAATAATTTGCCCAAGTTGCAGCATTATAGCCCAATATTCGGCTTGGTTAGGCCGCCAAAATGGTGCACTGCCTACATGGGTTTATTGCAGCCAGACCCCTCCATTGCAGGTTACAGAGCAATGTGACATGGGTTTAACTCCTCTGTACGTCTCAAAGCTGTTCCACCTTTATTGGTGTAATTCACTCAGTGTTTGGTCCAAATTGCAGCATAATATTTTAATATTTGGCTTAGTTATGGTGGAAACATGACCCGCTGTATATACTAGTTTACTGCAACCACTGTACCCCACTACCAGTCGTAAAAGCCTGCGACAAGAGTTTCCTTCACAGATGTAAGTCTCAAAGCTGTTCTATATTTATTAGTGCCACTCCCCCAATAATTTGCCCAAGTTGCAGCATTATAGCCCAATATTCGGCTTGGTTAGGCCGCCAAAATGGCGCACTGCCTACATGGGTTTATTGCAGCCAGACCCCTCCATTGCAGGTTACAGAGCAATGTGACATGGGTTTAACTCCTCTGTACGTCTCAAAGCTGTTCCACCTTTATTGGTGTAATTCACTCAGTGTTTGGTCCAAATTGCAGCATAATATTTTAATATTTGGCTTAGTTATGGTGGAAACATGACCCGCTGTATATACTAGTTTACTGCAACCAGTGTACCCCACTACCAGTCGTAAAAGCCTGCGACAAGAGTTTCCTTCACAGATGTAAGTCTCAAAGCTGTTCTATATTTATTAGTGCCACTCCCCCAATAATTTGCCCAAGTTGCAGCATTATAGCCCAATATTCGGCTTGGTTAGGCCGCCAAAATGGCGCACTGCCTACATGGGTTTATTGCAGCCAGACCCCTCCATTGCAGGTTACAGAGCAATGTGACATGGGTTTAACTCCTCTGTACGTCTCAAAGCTGTTCCACCTTTATTGGTGTAATTCACTCAGTGTTTGGTCCAAATTGCAGCATAATATTTTAATATTTGGCTTAGTTATGGTGGAAACATGACCCGCTGTATATACTAGTTTACTGCAACCAGTGTACCCCACTACCAGTCGTAAAAGCCTGCGACAAGAGTTTCCTTCACAGATGTAAGTCTCAAAGCTGTTCTATATTTATTAGTGCCACTCCCCCAATAATTTGCCCAAGTTGCAGCATTATAGCCCAATATTCGGCTTGGTTAGGCCGCCAAAATGGCGCACTGCCTACATGGGTTTATTGCAGCCAGACCCCTCCATTGCAGGTTACAGAGCAATGTGACATGGGTTTAACTCCTCTGTACGTCTCAAAGCTGTTCCACCTTTATTGGTGTAATTCACTCAGTGTTTGGTCCAAATTGCAGCATAATATTTTAATATTTGGCTTAGTTATGGTGGAAACATGACCCGCTGTATATACTAGTTTACTGCAACCAGTGTACCCCACTACCAGTCGTAAAAGCCTGCGACAAGAGTTTCCTTCACAGATGTAAGTCTCAAAGCTGTTCTATATTTATTAGTGCCACTCCCCCAATAATTTGCCCAAGTTGCAGCATTATAGCCCAATATTCGGCTTGGTTAGGCCGCCAAAATGGCGCACTGCCTACATGGGTTTATTGCAGCCAGACCCCTCCATTGCAGGTTACAGAGCAATGTGACATGGGTTTAACTCCTCTGTACGTCTCAAAGCTGTTCCACCTTTATTGGTGTAATTCACTCAGTGTTTGGTCCAAATTGCAGCATAATATTTTAATATTTGGCTTAGTTATGGTGGAAACATGACCTGCTGTATATACTAGTTTACTGCAACCAGTGTACCCCACTACCAGTCGTAAAAGCCTGCCACAATAGTTTCCTTCACAGATGTAAGTCTCAAAGCTGTTCTATATTTATTAGTGCCACTCCCCCAATAATTTGCCCAAGTTGCAGCATTATAGCCCAATATTCGGCTTGGTTAGGCCGCCAAAATGGCGCACTGCCTACATGGGTTTATTGCAGCCAGACCCCTCCATTGCAGGTTACAGAGCAATGTGACATGGGTTTAACTCCTCTGTACGTCTCAAAGCTGTTCCACCTTTATTGGTGTAATTCACTCAGTGTTTGGTCCAAATTGCAGCATAATATTTTAATATTTGGCTTAGTTATGGTGGAAACATGACCCGCTGTATATACTAGTTTACTGCAACCAGTGTACCCCACTACCAGTCGTAAAAGCCTGCGACAAGAGTTTCCTTCACAGATGTAAGTCTCAAAGCTGTTCTATATTTATTAGTGCCACTCCCCCAATAATTTGCCCAAGTTGCAGCATTATAGCCCAATATTCGGCTTGGTTAGGCCGCCAAAATGGCGCACTGCCTACATGGGTTTATTGCAGCCAGACCCCTCCATTGCAGGTTACAGAGCAATGTGACATGGGTTTAACTCCTCTGTACGTCTCAAAGCTGTTCCACCTTTATTGGTGTAATTCACTCAGTGTTTGGTCCAAATTGCAGCATAATATTTTAATATTTGGCTTAGTTATGGTGGAAACATGACCCGCTGTATATACTAGTTTACTGCAACCACTGTACCCCACTACCAGTCGTAAAAGCCTGCGACAAGAGTTTCCTTCACAGATGTAAGTCTCAAAGCTGTTCTATATTTATTAGTGCCACTCCCCCAATAATTTGCCCAAGTTGCAGCATTATAGCCCAATATTCGGCTTGGTTAGGCCGCCAAAATGGCGCACTGCCTACATGGGTTTATTGCAGCCAGACCCCTCCATTGCAGGTTACAGAGCAATGTGACATGGGTTTAACTCCTCTGTACGTCTCAAAGCTGTTCCACCTTTATTGGTGTAATTCACTCAGTGTTTGGTCCAAATTGCAGCATAATATTTTAATATTTGGCTTAGTTATGGTGGAAACATGACCCGCTGTATATACTAGTTTACTGCAACCAGTGTACCCCACTACCAGTCGTAAAAGCCTGCGACAAGAGTTTCCTTCACAGATGTAAGTCTCAAAGCTGTTCTATATTTATTAGTGCCACTCCCCCAATAATTTGCCCAAGTTGCAGCATTATAGCCCAATATTCGGCTTGGTTAGGCCGCCAAAATGGCGCACTGCCTACATGGGTTTATTGCAGCCAGACCCCTCCATTGCAGGTTACAGAGCAATGTGACATGGGTTTAACTCCTCTGTACGTCTCAAAGCTGTTCCACCTTTATTGGTGTAATTCACTCAGTGTTTGGTCCAAATTGCAGCATAATATTTTAATATTTGGCTTAGTTATGGTGGAAACATGACCCGCTGTATATACTAGTTTACTGCAACCAGTGTACCCCACTACCAGTCGTAAAAGCCTGCGACAAGAGTTTCCTTCACAGATGTAAGTCTCAAAGCTGTTCTATATTTATTAGTGCCACTCCCCCAATAATTTGCCCAAGTTGCAGCATTATAGCCCAATATTCGGCTTGGTTAGGCCGCCAAAATGGCGCACTGCCTACATGGGTTTATTGCAGCCAGACCCCTCCATTGCAGGTTACAGAGCAATGTGACATGGGTTTAACTCCTCTGTACGTCTCAAAGCTGTTCCACCTTTATTGGTGTAATTCACTCAGTGTTTGGTCCAAATTGCAGCATAATATTTTAATATTTGGCTTAGTTATGGTGGAAACATGACCCGCTGTATATACTAGTTTACTGCAACCAGTGTACCCCACTACCAGTCGTAAAAGCCTGCGACAAGAGTTTCCTTCACAGATGTAAGTCTCAAAGCTGTTCTATATTTATTAGTGCCACTCCCCCAATAATTTGCCCAAGTTGCAGCATTATAGCCCAATATTCGGCTTGGTTAGGCCGCCAAAATGGCGCACTGCCTACATGGGTTTATTGCAGCCAGACCCCTCCATTGCAGGTTACAGAGCAATGTGACATGGGTTTAACTCCTCTGTACGTCTCAAAGCTGTTCCACCTTTATTGGTGTAATTCACTCAGTGTTTGGTCCAAATTGCAGCATAATATTTTAATATTTGGCTTAGTTATGGTGGAAACATGACCCGCTGTATATACTAGTTTACTGCAACCAGTGTACCCCACTACCAGTCGTAAAAGCCTGCGACAAGAGTTTCCTTCACAGATGTAAGTCTCAAAGCTGTTCTATATTTATTAGTGCCACTCCCCCAATAATTTGCCCAAGTTGCAGCATTATAGCCCAATATTTGGCTTGGTTAGGCCGCCAAAATGGCGCACTGCCTACATGGGTTTATTGCAGCCAGACCCCTCCATTGCAGGTTACAGAGCAATGTGACATGGGTTCAACTCCTCTGTACGTCTCAAAGCTGTTCCACCTTTATTGGTGTAATTCACTCAGTGTTTGGTCCAAATTGCAGCATAATATTTTAATATTTGGCTTAGTTATGGTGGAAACATGACCCGCTGTATATACTAGTTTACTGCAACCAGTGTACCCCACTACCAGTCGTAAAAGCCTGCGACAAGAGTTTCCTTCACAGATGTAAGTCTCAAAGCTGTTCTATATTTATTAGTGCCACTCCCCCAATAATTTGCCCAAGTTGCAGCATTATAGCCCAATATTCGGCTTGGTTAGGCCGCCAAAATGGCGCACTGCCTACATGGGTTTATTGCAGCCAGACCCCTCCATTGCAGGTTACAGAGCAATGTGACATGGGTTCAACTCCTCTGTACGTCTCAAAGCTGTTCCACCTTTATTGGTGTAATTCACTCAGTGTTTGGTCCAAATTGCAGCATAATATTTTAATATTTGGCTTAGTTATGGTGGAAACATGACCCGCTGTATATACTAGTTTACTGCAACCAGTGTACCCCACTACCAGTCGTAAAAGCCTGCGACAAGAGTTTCCTTCACAGATGTAAGTCTCAAAGCTGTTCTATATTTATTAGTGCCACTCCCCCAATAATTTGCCCAAGTTGCAGCATTATAGCCCAATATTCGGCTTGGTTAGGCCGCCAAAATGGCGCACTGCCTACATGGGTTTATTGCAGCCAGACCCCTCCATTGCAGGTTACAGAGCAATGTGACATGGGTTTAACTCCTCTGTACGTCTCAAAGCTGTTCCACCTTTATTGGTGTAATTCACTCAGTGTTTGGTCCAAATTGCAGCATAATATTTTAATATTTGGCTTAGTTATGGTGGAAACATGACCCGCTGTATATACTAGTTTACTGCAACCAGTGTACCCCACTACCAGTCGTAAAAGCCTGCGACAAGAGTTTCCTTCACAGATGTAAGTCTCAAAGCTGTTCTATATTTATTAGTGCCACTCCCCCAATAATTTGCCCAAGTTGCAGCATTATAGCCCAATATTCGGCTTGGTTAGGCCGCCAAAATGGCGCACTGCCTACATGGGTTTATTGCAGCCAGACCCCTCCATTGCAGGTTACAGAGCAATGTGACATGGGTTTAACTCCTCTGTACGTCTCAAAGCTGTTCCACCTTTATTGGTGTAATTCACTCAGTGTTTGGTCCAAATTGCAGCATAATATTTTAATATTTGGCTTAGTTATGGTGGAAACATGACCCGCTGTATATACTAGTTTACTGCAACCAGTGTACCCCACTACCAGTCGTAAAAGCCTGCCACAATAGTTTCCTTCACAGATGTAAGTCTCAAAGCTGTTCTATATTTATTAGTGCCACTCCCCCAATAATTTGCCCAAGTTGCAGCATTATAGCCCAATATTCGGCTTGGTTAGGCCGCCAAAATGGCGCACTGCCTACATGGGTTTATTGCAGCCAGACCCCTCCATTGCAGGTTACAGAGCAATGTGACATGGGTTTAACTCCTCTGTACGTCTCAAAGCTGTTCCACCTTTATTGGTGTAATTCACTCAGTGTTTGGTCCAAATTGCAGCATAATATTTTAATATTTGGCTTAGTTATGGTGGAAACATGACCCGCTGTATATACTAGTTTACTGCAACCAGTGTACCCCACTACCAGTCGTAAAAGCCTGCGACAAGAGTTTCCTTCACAGATGTAAGTCTCAAAGCTGTTCTATATTTATTAGTGCCACTCCCCCAATAATTTGCCCAAGTTGCAGCATTATAGCCCAATATTCGGCTTGGTTAGGCCGCCAAAATGGCGCACTGCCTACATGGGTTTATTGCAGCCAGACCCCTCCATTGCAGGTTACAGAGCAATGTGACATGGGTTTAACTCCTCTGTACGTCTCAAAGCTGTTCCACCTTTATTGGTGTAATTCACTCAGTGTTTGGTCCAAATTGCAGCATAATATTTTAATATTTGGCTTAGTTATGGTGGAAACATGACCCGCTGTATATACTAGTTTACTGCAACCACTGTACCCCACTACCAGTCGTAAAAGCCTGCGACAAGAGTTTCCTTCACAGATGTAAGTCTCAAAGCTGTTCTATATTTATTAGTGCCACTCCCCCAATAATTTGCCCAAGTTGCAGCATTATAGCCCAATATTCGGCTTGGTTAGGCCGCCAAAATGGCGCACTGCCTACATGGGTTTATTGCAGCCAGACCCCTCCATTGCAGGTTACAGAGCAATGTGACATGGGTTCAACTCCTCTGTACGTCTCAAAGCTGTTCCACCTTTATTGGTGTAATTCACTCAGTGTTTGGTCCAAATTGCAGCATAATATTTTAATATTTGGCTTAGTTATGGTGGAAACATGACCCGCTGTATATACTAGTTTACTGCAACCAGTGTACCCCACTACCAGTCGTAAAAGCCTGCGACAAGAGTTTCCTTCACAGATGTAAGTCTCAAAGCTGTTCTATATTTATTAGTGCCACTCCCCCAATAATTTGCCCAAGTTGCAGCATTATAGCCCAATATTCGGCTTGGTTAGGCCGCCAAAATGGCGCACTGCCTACATGGGTTTATTGCAGCCAGACCCCTCCATTGCAGGTTACAGAGCAATGTGACATGGGTTTAACTCCTCTGTACGTCTCAAAGCTGTTCCACCTTTATTGGTGTAATTCACTCAGTGTTTGGTCCAAATTGCAGCATAATATTTTAATATTTGGCTTAGTTATGGTGGAAACATGACCCGCTGTATATACTAGTTTACTGCAACCAGTGTACCCCACTACCAGTCGTAAAAGCCTGCGACAAGAGTTTCCTTCACAGATGTAAGTCTCAAAGCTGTTCTATATTTATTAGTGCCACTCCCCCAATAATTTGCCCAAGTTGCAGCATTATAGCCCAATATTCGGCTTGGTTAGGCCGCCAAAATGGCGCACTGCCTACATGGGTTTATTGCAGCCAGACCCCTCCATTGCAGGTTACAGAGCAATGTGACATGGGTTTAACTCCTCTGTACGTCTCAAAGCTGTTCCACCTTTATTGGTGTAATTCACTCAGTGTTTGGTCCAAATTGCAGCATAATATTTTAATATTTGGCTTAGTTATGGTGGAAACATGACCTGCTGTATATACTAGTTTACTGCAACCAGTGTACCCCACTACCAGTCGTAAAAGCCTGCGACAAGAGTTTCCTTCACAGATGTAAGTCTCAAAGCTGTTCTATATTTATTAGTGCCACTCCCCCAATAATTTGCCCAAGTTGCAGCATTATAGCCCAATATTCGGCTTGGTTAGGCCGCCAAAATGGCGCACTGCCTACATGGGTTTATTGCAGCCAGACCCCTCCATTGCAGGTTACAGAGCAATGTGACATGGGTTTAACTCCTCTGTACGTCTCAAAGCTGTTCCACCTTTATTGGTGTAATTCACTCAGTGTTTGGTCCAAATTGCAGCATAATATTTTAATATTTGGCTTAGTTATGGTGGAAACATGACCCGCTGTATATACTAGTTTACTGCAACCAGTGTACCCCACTACCAGTCGTAAAAGCCTGCGACAAGAGTTTCCTTCACAGATGTAAGTCTCAAAGCTGTTCTATATTTATTAGTGCCACTCCCCCAATAATTTGCCCAAGTTGCAGCATTATAGCCCAATATTCGGCTTGGTTAGGCCGCCAAAATGGCGCACTGCCTACATGGGTTTATTGCAGCCAGACCCCTCCATTGCAGGTTACAGAGCAATGTGACATGGGTTTAACTCCTCTGTACGTCTCAAAGCTGTTCCACCTTTATTGGTGTAATTCACTCAGTGTTTGGTCCAAATTGCAGCATAATATTTTAATATTTGGCTTAGTTATGGTGGAAACATGACCTGCTGTATATACTAGTTTACTGCAACCAGTGTACCCCACTACCAGTCGTAAAAGCCTGCGACAAGAGTTTCCTTCACAGATGTAAGTCTCAAAGCTGTTCTATATTTATTAGTGCCACTCCCCCAATAATTTGCCCAAGTTGCAGCATTATAGCCCAATATTCGGCTTGGTTAGGCCGCCAAAATGGCGCACTGCCTACATGGGTTTATTGCAGCCAGACCCCTCCATTGCAGGTTACAGAGCAATGTGACATGGGTTTAACTCCTCTGTACGTCTCAAAGCTGTTCCACCTTTATTGGTGTAATTCACTCAGTGTTTGGTCCAAATTGCAGCATAATATTTTAATATTTGGCTTAGTTATGGTGGAAACATGACCCGCTGTATATACTAGTTTACTGCAACCAGTGTACCCCACTACCAGTCGTAAAAGCCTGCGACAAGAGTTTCCTTCACAGATGTAAGTCTCAAAGCTGTTCTATATTTATTAGTGCCACTCCCCCAATAATTTGCCCAAGTTGCAGCATTATAGCCCAATATTCGGCTTGGTTAGGCCGCCAAAATGGCGCACTGCCTACATGGGTTTATTGCAGCCAGACCCCTCCATTGCAGGTTACAGAGCAATGTGACATGGGTTCAACTCCTCTGTACGTCTCAAAGCTGTTCCACCTTTATTGGTGTAATTCACTCAGTGTTTGGTCCAAATTGCAGCATAATATTTTAATATTTGGCTTAGTTATGGTGGAAACATGACCCGCTGTATATACTAGTTTACTGCAACCAGTGTACCCCACTACCAGTCGTAAAAGCCTGCGACAAGAGTTTCCTTCACAGATGTAAGTCTCAAAGCTGTTCTATATTTATTAGTGCCACTCCCCCAATAATTTGCCCAAGTTGCAGCATTATAGCCCAATATTCGGCTTGGTTAGGCCGCCAAAATGGCGCACTGCCTACATGGGTTTATTGCAGCCAGACCCCTCCATTGCAGGTTACAGAGCAATGTGACATGGGTTTAACTCCTCTGTACGTCTCAAAGCTGTTCCACCTTTATTGGTGTAATTCACTCAGTGTTTGGTCCAAATTGCAGCATAATATTTTAATATTTGGCTTAGTTATGGTGGAAACATGACCCGCTGTATATACTAGTTTACTGCAACCAGTGTACCCCACTACCAGTCGTAAAAGCCTGCGACAAGAGTTTCCTTCACAGATGTAAGTCTCAAAGCTGTTCTATATTTATTAGTGCCACTCCCCCAATAATTTGCCCAAGTTGCAGCATTATAGCCCAATATTCGGCTTGGTTAGGCCGCCAAAATGGCGCACTGCCTACATGGGTTTATTGCAGCCAGACCCCTCCATTGCAGGTTACAGAGCAATGTGACATGGGTTTAACTCCTCTGTACGTCTCAAAGCTGTTCCACCTTTATTGGTGTAATTCACTCAGTGTTTGGTCCAAATTGCAGCATAATATTTTAATATTTGGCTTAGTTATGGTGGAAACATGACCCGCTGTATATACTAGTTTACTGCAACCAGTGTACCCCACTACCAGTCGTAAAAGCCTGCGACAAGAGTTTCCTTCACAGATGTAAGTCTCAAAGCTGTTCTATATTTATTAGTGCCACTCCCCCAATAATTTGCCCAAGTTGCAGCATTATAGCCCAATATTTGGCTTGGTTAGGCCGCCAAAATGGCGCACTGCCTACATGGGTTTATTGCAGCCAGACCCCTCCATTGCAGGTTACAGAGCAATGTGACATGGGTTTAACTCCTCTGTACGTCTCAAAGCTGTTCCACCTTTATTGGTGTAATTCACTCAGTGTTTGGTCCAAATTGCAGCATAATATTTTAATATTTGGCTTAGTTATGGTGGAAACATGACCCGCTGTATATACTAGTTTACTGCAACCAGTGTACCCCACTACCAGTCGTAAAAGCCTGCGACAAGAGTTTCCTTCACAGATGTAAGTCTCAATGCTGTTCTATATTTATTAGTGCCACTCCCCCAATAATTTGCCCAAGTTGCAGCATTATAGCCCAATATTCGGCTTGGTTAGGCCGCCAAAATGGCGCACTGCCTACATGGGTTTATTGCAGCCAGACCCCTCCATTGCAGGTTACAGAGCAATGTGACATGGGTTTAACTCCTCTGTACGTCTCAAAGCTGTTCCACCTTTATTGGTGTAATTCACTCAGTGTTTGGTCCAAATTGCAGCATAATATTTTAATATTTGGCTTAGTTATGGTGGAAACATGACCCGCTGTATATACTAGTTTACTGCAACCAGTGTACCCCACTACCAGTCGTAAAAGCCTGCGACAAGAGTTTCCTTCACAGATGTAAGTCTCAAAGCTGTTCTATATTTATTAGTGCCACTCCCCCAATAATTTGCCCAAGTTGCAGCATTATAGCCCAATATTCGGCTTGGTTAGGCCGCCAAAATGGCGCACTGCCTACATGGGTTTATTGCAGCCAGACCCCTCCATTGCAGGTTACAGAGCAATGTGACATGGGTTTAACTCCTCTGTACGTCTCAAAGCTGTTCCACCTTTATTGGTGTAATTCACTCAGTGTTTGGTCCAAATTGCAGCATAATATTTTAATATTTGGCTTAGTTATGGTGGAAACATGACCCGCTGTATATACTAGTTTACTGCAACCAGTGTACCCCACTACCAGTCGTAAAAGCCTGCGACAAGAGTTTCCTTCACAGATGTAAGTCTCAAAGCTGTTCTATATTTATTAGTGCCACTCCCCCAATAATTTGCCCAAGTTGCAGCATTATAGCCCAATATTTGGCTTGGTTAGGCCGCCAAAATGGCGCACTGCCTACATGGGTTTATTGCAGCCAGACCCCTCCATTGCAGGTTACAGAGCAATGTGACATGGGTTTAACTCCTCTGTACGTCTCAAAGCTGTTCCACCTTTATTGGTGTAATTCACTCAGTGTTTGGTCCAAATTGCAGCATAATATTTTAATATTTGGCTTAGTTATGGTGGAAACATGACCCGCTGTATATACTAGTTTACTGCAACCAGTGTACCCCACTACCAGTCGTAAAAGCCTGCGACAAGAGTTTCCTTCACAGATGTAAGTCTCAAAGCTGTTCTATATTTATTAGTGCCACTCCCCCAATAATTTGCCCAAGTTGCAGCATTATAGCCCAATATTCGGCTTGGTTAGGCCGCCAAAATGGCGCACTGCCTACATGGGTTTATTGCAGCCAGACCCCTCCATTGCAGGTTACAGAGCAATGTGACATGGGTTTAACTCCTCTGTACGTCTCAAAGCTGTTCCACCTTTATTGGTGTAATTCACTCAGTGTTTGGTCCAAATTGCAGCATAATATTTTAATATTTGGCTTAGTTATGGTGGAAACATGACCCGCTGTATATACTAGTTTACTGCAACCAGTGTACCCCACTACCAGTCGTAAAAGCCTGCGACAAGAGTTTCCTTCACAGATGTAAGTCTCAAAGCTGTTCTATATTTATTAGTGCCACTCCCCCAATAATTTGCCCAAGTTGCAGCATTATAGCCCAATATTCGGCTTGGTTAGGCCGCCAAAATGGCGCACTGCCTACATGGGTTTATTGCAGCCAGACCCCTCCATTGCAGGTTACAGAGCAATGTGACATGGGTTCAACTCCTCTGTACGTCTCAAAGCTGTTCCACCTTTATTGGTGTAATTCACTCAGTGTTTGGTCCAAATTGCAGCATAATATTTTAATATTTGGCTTAGTTATGGTGGAAACATGACCCGCTGTATATACTAGTTTACTGCAACCAGTGTACCCCACTACCAGTCGTAAAAGCCTGCGACAAGAGTTTCCTTCACAGATGTAAGTCTCAAAGCTGTTCTATATTTATTAGTGCCACTCCCCCAATAATTTGCCCAAGTTGCAGCATTATAGCCCAATATTCGGCTTGGTTAGGCCGCCAAAATGGCGCACTGCCTACATGGGTTTATTGCAGCCAGACCCCTCCATTGCAGGTTACAGAGCAATGTGACATGGGTTTAACTCCTCTGTACGTCTCAAAGCTGTTCCACCTTTATTGGTGTAATTCACTCAGTGTTTGGTCCAAATTGCAGCATAATATTTTAATATTTGGCTTAGTTATGGTGGAAACATGACCCGCTGTATATACTAGTTTACTGCAACCAGTGTACCCCACTACCAGTCGTAAAAGCCTGCGACAAGAGTTTCCTTCACAGATGTAAGTCTCAAAGCTGTTCTATATTTATTAGTGCCACTCCCCCAATAATTTGCCCAAGTTGCAGCATTATAGCCCAATATTCGGCTTGGTTAGGCCGCCAAAATGGCGCACTGCCTACATGGGTTTATTGCAGCCAGACCCCTCCATTGCAGGTTACAGAGCAATGTGACATGGGTTTAACTCCTCTGTACGTCTCAAAGCTGTTCCACCTTTATTGGTGTAATTCACTCAGTGTTTGGTCCAAATTGCAGCATAATATTTTAATATTTGGCTTAGTTATGGTGGAAACATGACCCGCTGTATATACTAGTTTACTGCAACCAGTGTACCCCACTACCAGTCGTAAAAGCCTGCGACAAGAGTTTCCTTCACAGATGTAAGTCTCAAAGCTGTTCTATATTTATTAGTGCCACTCCCCCAATAATTTGCCCAAGTTGCAGCATTATAGCCCAATATTCGGCTTGGTTAGGCCGCCAAAATGGCGCACTGCCTACATGGGTTTATTGCAGCCAGACCCCTCCATTGCAGGTTACAGAGCAATGTGACATGGGTTTAACTCCTCTGTACGTCTCAAAGCTGTTCCACCTTTATTGGTGTAATTCACTCAGTGTTTGGTCCAAATTGCAGCATAATATTTTAATATTTGGCTTAGTTATGGTGGAAACATGACCCGCTGTATATACTAGTTTACTGCAACCAGTGTACCCCACTACCAGTCGTAAAAGCCTGCGACAAGAGTTTCCTTCACAGATGTAAGTCTCAAAGCTGTTCTATATTTATTAGTGCCACTCCCCCAATAATTTGCCCAAGTTGCAGCATTATAGCCCAATATTCGGCTTGGTTAGGCCGCCAAAATGGCGCACTGCCTACATGGGTTTATTGCAGCCAGACCCCTCCATTGCAGGTTACAGAGCAATGTGACATGGGTTTAACTCCTCTGTACGTCTCAAAGCTGTTCCACCTTTATTGGTGTAATTCACTCAGTGTTTGGTCCAAATTGCAGCATAATATTTTAATATTTGGCTTAGTTATGGTGGAAACATGACCCGCTGTATGTACTAGTTTACTGCAACCAGTGTACCCCACTACCAGTCGTAAAAGCCTGCGACAAGAGTTTCCTTCACAGATGTAAGTCTCAAAGCTGTTCTATATTTATTAGTGCCACTCCCCCAATAATTTGCCCAAGTTGCAGCATTATAGCCCAATATTCGGCTTGGTTAGGCCGCCAAAATGGCGCACTGCCTACATGGGTTTATTGCAGCCAGACCCCTCCATTGCAGGTTACAGAGCAATGTGACATGGGTTTAACTCCTCTGTACGTCTCAAAGCTGTTCCACCTTTATTGGTGTAATTCACTCAGTGTTTGGTCCAAATTGCAGCATAATATTTTAATATTTGGCTTAGTTATGGTGGAAACATGACCCGCTGTATATACTAGTTTACTGCAACCAGTGTACCCCACTACCAGTCGTAAAAGCCTGCGACAAGAGTTTCCTTCACAGATGTAAGTCTCAAAGCTGTTCTATATTTATTAGTGCCACTCCCCCAATAATTTGCCCAAGTTGCAGCATTATAGCCCAATATTTGGCTTGGTTAGGCCGCCAAAATGGCGCACTGCCTACATGGGTTTATTGCAGCCAGACCCCTCCATTGCAGGTTACAGAGCAATGTGACATGGGTTTAACTCCTCTGTACGTCTCAAAGCTGTTCCACCTTTATTGGTGTAATTCACTCAGTGTTTGGTCCAAATTGCAGCATAATATTTTAATATTTGGCTTAGTTATGGTGGAAACATGACCCGCTGTATGTACTAGTTTACTGCAACCAGTGTACCCCACTACCAGTCGTAAAAGCCTGCGACAAGAGTTTCCTTCACAGATGTAAGTCTCAAAGCTGTTCTATATTTATTAGTGCCACTCCCCCAATAATTTGCCCAAGTTGCAGCATTATAGCCCAATATTCGGCTTGGTTAGGCCGCCAAAATGGCGCACTGCCTACATGGGTTTATTGCAGCCAGACCCCTCCATTGCAGGTTACAGAGCAATGTGACATGGGTTTAACTCCTCTGTACGTCTCAAAGCTGTTCCACCTTTATTGGTGTAATTCACTCAGTGTTTGGTCCAAATTGCAGCATAATATTTTAATATTTGGCTCAGTTATGGTGGAAACATGACCCGCTGTATATACTAGTTTACTGCATCCAGTGTACCCCACTACCAGTCGTAAAAGCCTGCGACAAGAGTTTCCTTCACAGATGTAAGTCTCAAAGCTGTTCTATATTTATTAGTGCCACTCCCCCAATAATTTGCCCAAGTTGCAGCATTATAGCCCAATATTTGGCTTGGTTAGGCCGCCAAAATGGCGCACTGCCTACATGGGTTTATTGCAGCCAGACCCCTCCATTGCAGGTTACAGAGCAATGTGACATGGGTTTAACTCCTCTGTACGTCTCAAAGCTGTTCCACCTTTATTGGTGTAATTCACTCAGTGTTTGGTCCAAATTGCAGCATAATATTTTAATATTTGGCTTAGTTATGGTGGAAACATGACCCGCTGTATATACTAGTTTACTGCAACCAGTGTACCCCACTACCAGTCGTAAAAGCCTGTGACAAGAGTTTCCTTCACAGATGTAAGTCTCAAAGCTATTCTATATTTATTAGTGCCACTCCCCCAATAATTTGCCCAAGTTGCAGCATTATAGCCCAATATTCGGCTTGGTTAGGCCGCCAAAATGGCGCACTGCCTACATGGGTTTATTGCAGCCAGACCCCTCCATTGCAGGTTACAGAGCAATGTGACATGGGTTTAACTCCTCTGTACGTCTCAAAGCTGTTCCACCTTTATTGGTGTAATTCACTCAGTGTTTGGTCCAAATTGCAGCATAATATTTTAATATTTGGCTTAGTTATGGTGGAAACATGACCCGCTGTATATACTAGTTTACTGCAACCAGTGTACCCCACTACCAGTCGTAAAAGCCTGCGACAATAGTTTCCTTCACAGATGTAAGTCTCAAAGCTGTTCTATATTTATTAGTGCCACTCCCCCAATAATTTGCCCAAGTTGCAGCATTATAGCCCAATATTCGGCTTGGTTAGGCCGCCAAAATGGCGCACTGCCTACATGGGTTTATTGCAGCCAGACCCCTCCATTGCAGGTTACAGAGCAATGTGACATGGGTTTAACTCCTCTGTACGTCTCAAAGCTGTTCCACCTTTATTGGTGTAATTCACTCAGTGTTTGGTCCAAATTGCAGCATAATATTTTAATATTTGGCTCAGTTATGGTGGAAACATGACCCGCTGTATATACTAGTTTACTGCATCCAGTGTACCCCACTACCAGTCGTAAAAGCCTGCGACAAGAGTTTCCTTCACAGATGTAAGTCTCAAAGCTGTTCTATATTTATTAGTGCCACTCCCCCAATAATTTGCCCAAGTTGCAGCATTATAGCCCAATATTTGGCTTGGTTAGGCCGCCAAAATGGCGCACTGCCTACATGGGTTTATTGCAGCCAGACCCCTCCATTGCAGGTTACAGAGCAATGTGACATGGGTTTAACTCCTCTGTACGTCTCAAAGCTGTTCCACCTTTATTGGTGTAATTCACTCAGTGTTTGGTCCAAATTGCAGCATAATATTTTAATATTTGGCTTAGTTATGGTGGAAACATGACCCGCTGTATATACTAGTTTACTGCAACCAGTGTACCCCACTACCA
>CAXHLB010000675.1:0-25229 GCA_964017235.1 Sabellastarte sp. h YS-2021
TACATCAGTTTCATACTGTTCTCATCAAGACAAATCCAGACATACCTTGCTTAAGTACATAGCACGACTAGAAAGTACCTTTGTAGCAGGATTAGGGGTTTGGGGTTAATTTTTTGAAAACGTCCATTATTGGGTTCAGTATGGAGAAGCAGTCAGTTGTTACAGCAAGAGGGAATCTTCAGCAGGCTAGCCAAGGGTTTCATACCATTATTGTGTCTGCAGGCCCAAAAGCTTGGTTGCAGCAGACCCAAACTTGGTTTTAGTAGGGATTTCCTGTTGAAAAAATCACGACAAAAACTGAAAACCATATTTTTGGGTCTGGCACATGGGTTTCAGTGCCAAGGTTGAGTACTACATCAGTTTCATACTGTTCTCATCAAGACAAATCCAGACATACCTTGCTTAAGTACATAGCACGACTAGAAAGTACCTTTGTAGCAGGATTAGGGGTTTGGGGTTAATTTTTTGAAAACGTCCATTATTGGGTTCAGTATGGAGAAGCAGTCAGTTGTTACAGCAAGAGGGAATCTTCAGCAGGCTAGCCAAGGGTTTCATACCATTATTGTGTCTGCAGGCCCAAAAGCTTGGTTGCAGCAGACCCAAACTTGGTTTTAGTAGGGATTTCCTGTTGAAAAAATCACGACAAAAACTGAAAACCATATTTTTGGGTCTGGCACATGGGTTTCAGTGCCAAGGTTGAGTACTACATCAGTTTCATACTGTTCTCATCAAGACAAATCCAGACATACCTTGCTTAAGTACATAGCACGACTAGAAAGTACCTTTGTAGCAGGATTAGGGGTTTGGGGTTAATTTTTTGAAAACGTCCATTATTGGGTTCAGTATGGAGAAGCAGTCAGTTGTTACAGCAAGAGGGAATCTTCAGCAGGCTAGCCAAGGGTTTCATACCATTATTGTGTCTGCAGGCCCAAAAGCTTGGTTGCAGCAGACCCAAACTTGGTTTTAGTAGGGATTTCCTGTTGAAAAAATCACGACAAAAACTGAAAACCATATTTTTGGGTCTGGCACATGGGTTTCAGTGCCAAGGTTGAGTACTACATCAGTTTCATACTGTTCTCATCAAGACAAATCCAGACATACCTTGCTTAAGTACATAGCACGACTAGAAAGTACCTTTGTAGCAGGATTAGGGGTTTGGGGTTAATTTTTTGAAAACGTCCATTATTGGGTTCAGTATGGAGAAGCAGTCAGTTGTTACAGCAAGAGGGAATCTTCAGCAGGCTAGCCAAGGGTTTCATACCATTATTGTGTCTGCAGGCCCAAAAGCTTGGTTGCAGCAGACCCAAACTTGGTTTTAGTAGGGATTTCCTGTTGAAAAAATCACGACAAAAACTGAAAACCATATTTTTGGGTCTGGCACATGGGTTTCAGTGCCAAGGTTGAGTACTACATCAGTTTCATACTGTTCTCATCAAGACAAATCCAGACATACCTTGCTTAAGTACATAGCACGACTAGAAAGTACCTTTGTAGCAGGATTAGGGGTTTGGGGTTAATTTTTTGAAAACGTCCATTATTGGGTTCAGTATGGAGAAGCAGTCAGTTGTTACAGCAAGAGGGAATCTTCAGCAGGCTAGCCAAGGGTTTCATACCATTATTGTGTCTGCAGGCCCAAAAGCTTGGTTGCAGCAGACCCAAACTTGGTTTTAGTAGGGATTTCCTGTTGAAAAAATCACGACAAAAACTGAAAACCATATTTTTGGGTCTGGCACATGGGTTTCAGTGCCAAGGTTGAGTACTACATCAGTTTCATACTGTTCTCATCAAGACAAATCCAGACATACCTTGCTTAAGTACATAGCACGACTAGAAAGTACCTTTGTAGCAGGATTAGGGGTTTGGGGTTAATTTTTTGAAAACGTCCATTATTGGGTTCAGTATGGAGAAGCAGTCAGTTGTTACAGCAAGAGGGAATCTTCAGCAGGCTAGCCAAGGGTTTCATACCATTATTGTGTCTGCAGGCCCAAAAGCTTGGTTGCAGCAGACCCAAACTTGGTTTTAGTAGGGATTTCCTGTTGAAAAAATCACGACAAAAACTGAAAACCATATTTTTGGGTCTGGCACATGGGTTTCAGTGCCAAGGTTGAGTACTACATCAGTTTCATACTGTTCTCATCAAGACAAATCCAGACATACCTTGCTTAAGTACATAGCACGACTAGAAAGTACCTTTGTAGCAGGATTAGGGGTTTGGGGTTAATTTTTTGAAAACGTCCATTATTGGGTTCAGTATGGAGAAGCAGTCAGTTGTTACAGCAAGAGGGAATCTTCAGCAGGCTAGCCAAGGGTTTCATACCATTATTGTGTCTGCAGGCCCAAAAGCTTGGTTGCAGCAGACCCAAACTTGGTTTTAGTAGGGATTTCCTGTTGAAAAAATCACGACAAAACGTGAAAACCATATTTTTGGGTCTGGCACATGGGTTTCAGTGCCAAGGTTGAGTACTACATCAGTTTCATACTGTTCTCATCAAGACAAATCCAGACATACCTTGCTTAAGTACATAGCACGACTAGAAAGTACCTTTGTAGCAGGATTAGGGGTTTGGGGTTAATTTTTTGAAAACGTCCATTATTGGGTTCAGTATGGAGAAGCAGTCAGTTGTTACAGCAAGAGGGAATCTTCAGCAGGCTAGCCAAGGGTTTCATACCATTATTGTGTCTGCAGGCCCAAAAGCTTGGTTGCAGCAGACCCAAACTTGGTTTTAGTAGGGATTTCCTGTTGAAAAAATCACGACAAAAACTGAAAACCATATTTTTGGGTCTGGCACATGGGTTTCAGTGCCAAGGTTGAGTACTACATCAGTTTCATACTGTTCTCATCAAGACAAATCCAGACATACCTTGCTTAAGTACATAGCACGACTAGAAAGTACCTTTGTAGCAGGATTAGGGGTTTGGGGTTAATTTTTTGAAAACGTCCATTATTGGGTTCAGTATGGAGAAGCAGTCAGTTGTTACAGCAAGAGGGAATCTTCAGCAGGCTAGCCAAGGGTTTCATACCATTATTGTGTCTGCAGGCCCAAAAGCTTGGTTGCAGCAGACCCAAACTTGGTTTTAGTAGGGATTTCCTGTTGAAAAAATCACGACAAAAACTGAAAACCATATTTTTGGGTCTGGCACATGGGTTTCAGTGCCAAGGTTGAGTACTACATCAGTTTCATACTGTTCTCATCAAGACAAATCCAGACATACCTTGCTTAAGTACATAGCACGACTAGAAAGTACCTTTGTAGCAGGATTAGGGGTTTGGGGTTAATTTTTTGAAAACGTCCATTATTGGGTTCAGTATGGAGAAGCAGTCAGTTGTTACAGCAAGAGGGAATCTTCAGCAGGCTAGCCAAGGGTTTCATACCATTATTGTGTCTGCAGGCCCAAAAGCTTGGTTGCAGCAGACCCAAACTTGGTTTTAGTAGGGATTTCCTGTTGAAAAAATCACGACAAAAACTGAAAACCATATTTTTGGGTCTGGCACATGGGTTTCAGTGCCAAGGTTGAGTACTACATCAGTTTCATACTGTTCTCATCAAGACAAATCCAGACATACCTTGCTTAAGTACATAGCACGACTAGAAAGTACCTTTGTAGCAGGATTAGGGGTTTGGGGTTAATTTTTTGAAAACGTCCATTATTGGGTTCAGTATGGAGAAGCAGTCAGTTGTTACAGCAAGAGGGAATCTTCAGCAGGCTAGCCAAGGGTTTCATACCATTATTGTGTCTGCAGGCCCAAAAGCTTGGTTGCAGCAGACCCAAACTTGGTTTTAGTAGGGATTTCCTGTTGAAAAAATCACGACAAAAACTGAAAACCATATTTTTGGGTCTGGCACATGGGTTTCAGTGCCAAGGTTGAGTACTACATCAGTTTCATACTGTTCTCATCAAGACAAATCCAGACATACCTTGCTTAAGTACATAGCACGACTAGAAAGTACCTTTGTAGCAGGATTAGGGGTTTGGGGTTAATTTTTTGAAAACGTCCATTATTGGGTTCAGTATGGAGAAGCAGTCAGTTGTTACAGCAAGAGGGAATCTTCAGCAGGCTAGCCAAGGGTTTCATACCATTATTGTGTCTGCAGGCCCAAAAGCTTGGTTGCAGCAGACCCAAACTTGGTTTTAGTAGGGATTTCCTGTTGAAAAAATCACGACAAAAACTGAAAACCATATTTTTGGGTCTGGCACATGGGTTTCAGTGCCAAGGTTGAGTACTACATCAGTTTCATACTGTTCTCATCAAGACAAATCCAGACATACCTTGCTTAAGTACATAGCACGACTAGAAAGTACCTTTGTAGCAGGATTAGGGGTTTGGGGTTAATTTTTTGAAAACGTCCATTATTGGGTTCAGTATGGAGAAGCAGTCAGTTGTTACAGCAAGAGGGAATCTTCAGCAGGCTAGCCAAGGGTTTCATACCATTATTGTGTCTGCAGGCCCAAAAGCTTGGTTGCAGCAGACCCAAACTTGGTTTTAGTAGGGATTTCCTGTTGAAAAAATCACGACAAAAACTGAAAACCATATTTTTGGGTCTGGCACATGGGTTTCAGTGCCAAGGTTGAGTACTACATCAGTTTCATACTGTTCTCATCAAGACAAATCCAGACATACCTTGCTTAAGTACATAGCACGACTAGAAAGTACCTTTGTAGCAGGATTAGGGGTTTGGGGTTAATTTTTTGAAAACGTCCATTATTGGGTTCAGTATGGAGAAGCAGTCAGTTGTTACAGCAAGAGGGAATCTTCAGCAGGCTAGCCAAGGGTTTCATACCATTATTGTGTCTGCAGGCCCAAAAGCTTGGTTGCAGCAGACCCAAACTTGGTTTTAGTAGGGATTTCCTGTTGAAAAAATCACGACAAAAACTGAAAACCATATTTTTGGGTCTGGCACATGGGTTTCAGTGCCAAGGTTGAGTACTACATCAGTTTCATACTGTTCTCATCAAGACAAATCCAGACATACCTTGCTTAAGTACATAGCACGACTAGAAAGTACCTTTGTAGCAGGATTAGGGGTTTGGGGTTAATTTTTTGAAAACGTCCATTATTGGGTTCAGTATGGAGAAGCAGTCAGTTGTTACAGCAAGAGGGAATCTTCAGCAGGCTAGCCAAGGGTTTCATACCATTATTGTGTCTGCAGGCCCAAAAGCTTGGTTGCAGCAGACCCAAACTTGGTTTTAGTAGGGATTTCCTGTTGAAAAAATCACGACAAAAACTGAAAACCATATTTTTGGGTCTGGCACATGGGTTTCAGTGCCAAGGTTGAGTACTACATCAGTTTCATACTGTTCTCATCAAGACAAATCCAGACATACCTTGCTTAAGTACATAGCACGACTAGAAAGTACCTTTGTAGCAGGATTAGGGGTTTGGGGTTAATTTTTTGAAAACGTCCATTATTGGGTTCAGTATGGAGAAGCAGTCAGTTGTTACAGCAAGAGGGAATCTTCAGCAGGCTAGCCAAGGGTTTCATACCATTATTGTGTCTGCAGGCCCAAAAGCTTGGTTGCAGCAGACCCAAACTTGGTTTTAGTAGGGATTTCCTGTTGAAAAAATCACGACAAAAACTGAAAACCATATTTTTGGGTCTGGCACATGGGTTTCAGTGCCAAGGTTGAGTACTACATCAGTTTCATACTGTTCTCATCAAGACAAATCCAGACATACCTTGCTTAAGTACATAGCACGACTAGAAAGTACCTTTGTAGCAGGATTAGGGGTTTGGGGTTAATTTTTTGAAAACGTCCATTATTGGGTTCAGTATGGAGAAGCAGTCAGTTGTTACAGCAAGAGGGAATCTTCAGCAGGCTAGCCAAGGGTTTCATACCATTATTGTGTCTGCAGGCCCAAAAGCTTGGTTGCAGCAGACCCAAACTTGGTTTTAGTAGGGATTTCCTGTTGAAAAAATCACGACAAAAACTGAAAACCATATTTTTGGGTCTGGCACATGGGTTTCAGTGCCAAGGTTGAGTACTACATCAGTTTCATACTGTTCTCATCAAGACAAATCCAGACATACCTTGCTTAAGTACATAGCACGACTAGAAAGTACCTTTGTAGCAGGATTAGGGGTTTGGGGTTAATTTTTTGAAAACGTCCATTATTGGGTTCAGTATGGAGAAGCAGTCAGTTGTTACAGCAAGAGGGAATCTTCAGCAGGCTAGCCAAGGGTTTCATACCATTATTGTGTCTGCAGGCCCAAAAGCTTGGTTGCAGCAGACCCAAACTTGGTTTTAGTAGGGATTTCCTGTTGAAAAAATCACGACAAAAACTGAAAACCATATTTTTGGGTCTGGCACATGGGTTTCAGTGCCAAGGTTGAGTACTACATCAGTTTCATACTGTTCTCATCAAGACAAATCCAGACATACCTTGCTTAAGTACATAGCACGACTAGAAAGTACCTTTGTAGCAGGATTAGGGGTTTGGGGTTAATTTTTTGAAAACGTCCATTATTGGGTTCAGTATGGAGAAGCAGTCAGTTGTTACAGCAAGAGGGAATCTTCAGCAGGCTAGCCAAGGGTTTCATACCATTATTGTGTCTGCAGGCCCAAAAGCTTGGTTGCAGCAGACCCAAACTTGGTTTTAGTAGGGATTTCCTGTTGAAAAAATCACGACAAAAACTGAAAACCATATTTTTGGGTCTGGCACATGGGTTTCAGTGCCAAGGTTGAGTACTACATCAGTTTCATACTGTTCTCATCAAGACAAATCCAGACATACCTTGCTTAAGTACATAGCACGACTAGAAAGTACCTTTGTAGCAGGATTAGGGGTTTGGGGTTAATTTTTTGAAAACGTCCATTATTGGGTTCAGTATGGAGAAGCAGTCAGTTGTTACAGCAAGAGGGAATCTTCAGCAGGCTAGCCAAGGGTTTCATACCATTATTGTGTCTGCAGGCCCAAAAGCTTGGTTGCAGCAGACCCAAACTTGGTTTTAGTAGGGATTTCCTGTTGAAAAAATCACGACAAAAACTGAAAACCATATTTTTGGGTCTGGCACATGGGTTTCAGTGCCAAGGTTGAGTACTACATCAGTTTCATACTGTTCTCATCAAGACAAATCCAGACATACCTTGCTTAAGTACATAGCACGACTAGAAAGTACCTTTGTAGCAGGATTAGGGGTTTGGGGTTAATTTTTTGAAAACGTCCATTATTGGGTTCAGTATGGAGAAGCAGTCAGTTGTTACAGCAAGAGGGAATCTTCAGCAGGCTAGCCAAGGGTTTCATACCATTATTGTGTCTGCAGGCCCAAAAGCTTGGTTGCAGCAGACCCAAACTTGGTTTTAGTAGGGATTTCCTGTTGAAAAAATCACGACAAAAACTGAAAACCATATTTTTGGGTCTGGCACATGGGTTTCAGTGCCAAGGTTGAGTACTACATCAGTTTCATACTGTTCTCATCAAGACAAATCCAGACATACCTTGCTTAAGTACATAGCACGACTAGAAAGTACCTTTGTAGCAGGATTAGGGGTTTGGGGTTAATTTTTTGAAAACGTCCATTATTGGGTTCAGTATGGAGAAGCAGTCAGTTGTTACAGCAAGAGGGAATCTTCAGCAGGCTAGCCAAGGGTTTCATACCATTATTGTGTCTGCAGGCCCAAAAGCTTGGTTGCAGCAGACCCAAACTTGGTTTTAGTAGGGATTTCCTGTTGAAAAAATCACGACAAAAACTGAAAACCATATTTTTGGGTCTGGCACATGGGTTTCAGTGCCAAGGTTGAGTACTACATCAGTTTCATACTGTTCTCATCAAGACAAATCCAGACATACCTTGCTTAAGTACATAGCACGACTAGAAAGTACCTTTGTAGCAGGATTAGGGGTTTGGGGTTAATTTTTTGAAAACGTCCATTATTGGGTTCAGTATGGAGAAGCAGTCAGTTGTTACAGCAAGAGGGAATCTTCAGCAGGCTAGCCAAGGGTTTCATACCATTATTGTGTCTGCAGGCCCAAAAGCTTGGTTGCAGCAGACCCAAACTTGGTTTTAGTAGGGATTTCCTGTTGAAAAAATCACGACAAAAACTGAAAACCATATTTTTGGGTCTGGCACATGGGTTTCAGTGCCAAGGTTGAGTACTACATCAGTTTCATACTGTTCTCATCAAGACAAATCCAGACATACCTTGCTTAAGTACATAGCACGACTAGAAAGTACCTTTGTAGCAGGATTAGGGGTTTGGGGTTAATTTTTTGAAAACGTCCATTATTGGGTTCAGTATGGAGAAGCAGTCAGTTGTTACAGCAAGAGGGAATCTTCAGCAGGCTAGCCAAGGGTTTCATACCATTATTGTGTCTGCAGGCCCAAAAGCTTGGTTGCAGCAGACCCAAACTTGGTTTTAGTAGGGATTTCCTGTTGAAAAAATCACGACAAAAACTGAAAACCATATTTTTGGGTCTGGCACATGGGTTTCAGTGCCAAGGTTGAGTACTACATCAGTTTCATACTGTTCTCATCAAGACAAATCCAGACATACCTTGCTTAAGTACATAGCACGACTAGAAAGTACCTTTGTAGCAGGATTAGGGGTTTGGGGTTAATTTTTTGAAAACGTCCATTATTGGGTTCAGTATGGAGAAGCAGTCAGTTGTTACAGCAAGAGGGAATCTTCAGCAGGCTAGCCAAGGGTTTCATACCATTATTGTGTCTGCAGGCCCAAAAGCTTGGTTGCAGCAGACCCAAACTTGGTTTTAGTAGGGATTTCCTGTTGAAAAAATCACGACAAAAACTGAAAACCATATTTTTGGGTCTGGCACATGGGTTTCAGTGCCAAGGTTGAGTACTACATCAGTTTCATACTGTTCTCATCAAGACAAATCCAGACATACCTTGCTTAAGTACATAGCACGACTAGAAAGTACCTTTGTAGCAGGATTAGGGGTTTGGGGTTAATTTTTTGAAAACGTCCATTATTGGGTTCAGTATGGAGAAGCAGTCAGTTGTTACAGCAAGAGGGAATCTTCAGCAGGCTAGCCAAGGGTTTCATACCATTATTGTGTCTGCAGGCCCAAAAGCTTGGTTGCAGCAGACCCAAACTTGGTTTTAGTAGGGATTTCCTGTTGAAAAAATCACGACAAAAACTGAAAACCATATTTTTGGGTCTGGCACATGGGTTTCAGTGCCAAGGTTGAGTACTACATCAGTTTCATACTGTTCTCATCAAGACAAATCCAGACATACCTTGCTTAAGTACATAGCACGACTAGAAAGTACCTTTGTAGCAGGATTAGGGGTTTGGGGTTAATTTTTTGAAAACGTCCATTATTGGGTTCAGTATGGAGAAGCAGTCAGTTGTTACAGCAAGAGGGAATCTTCAGCAGGCTAGCCAAGGGTTTCATACCATTATTGTGTCTGCAGGCCCAAAAGCTTGGTTGCAGCAGACCCAAACTTGGTTTTAGTAGGGATTTCCTGTTGAAAAAATCACGACAAAAACTGAAAACCATATTTTTGGGTCTGGCACATGGGTTTCAGTGCCAAGGTTGAGTACTACATCAGTTTCATACTGTTCTCATCAAGACAAATCCAGACATACCTTGCTTAAGTACATAGCACGACTAGAAAGTACCTTTGTAGCAGGATTAGGGGTTTGGGGTTAATTTTTTGAAAACGTCCATTATTGGGTTCAGTATGGAGAAGCAGTCAGTTGTTACAGCAAGAGGGAATCTTCAGCAGGCTAGCCAAGGGTTTCATACCATTATTGTGTCTGCAGGCCCAAAAGCTTGGTTGCAGCAGACCCAAACTTGGTTTTAGTAGGGATTTCCTGTTGAAAAAATCACGACAAAAACTGAAAACCATATTTTTGGGTCTGGCACATGGGTTTCAGTGCCAAGGTTGAGTACTACATCAGTTTCATACTGTTCTCATCAAGACAAATCCAGACATACCTTGCTTAAGTACATAGCACGACTAGAAAGTACCTTTGTAGCAGGATTAGGGGTTTGGGGTTAATTTTTTGAAAACGTCCATTATTGGGTTCAGTATGGAGAAGCAGTCAGTTGTTACAGCAAGAGGGAATCTTCAGCAGGCTAGCCAAGGGTTTCATACCATTATTGTGTCTGCAGGCCCAAAAGCTTGGTTGCAGCAGACCCAAACTTGGTTTTAGTAGGGATTTCCTGTTGAAAAAATCACGACAAAAACTGAAAACCATATTTTTGGGTCTGGCACATGGGTTTCAGTGCCAAGGTTGAGTACTACATCAGTTTCATACTGTTCTCATCAAGACAAATCCAGACATACCTTGCTTAAGTACATAGCACGACTAGAAAGTACCTTTGTAGCAGGATTAGGGGTTTGGGGTTAATTTTTTGAAAACGTCCATTATTGGGTTCAGTATGGAGAAGCAGTCAGTTGTTACAGCAAGAGGGAATCTTCAGCAGGCTAGCCAAGGGTTTCATACCATTATTGTGTCTGCAGGCCCAAAAGCTTGGTTGCAGCAGACCCAAACTTGGTTTTAGTAGGGATTTCCTGTTGAAAAAATCACGACAAAAACTGAAAACCATATTTTTGGGTCTGGCACATGGGTTTCAGTGCCAAGGTTGAGTACTACATCAGTTTCATACTGTTCTCATCAAGACAAATCCAGACATACCTTGCTTAAGTACATAGCACGACTAGAAAGTACCTTTGTAGCAGGATTAGGGGTTTGGGGTTAATTTTTTGAAAACGTCCATTATTGGGTTCAGTATGGAGAAGCAGTCAGTTGTTACAGCAAGAGGGAATCTTCAGCAGGCTAGCCAAGGGTTTCATACCATTATTGTGTCTGCAGGCCCAAAAGCTTGGTTGCAGCAGACCCAAACTTGGTTTTAGTAGGGATTTCCTGTTGAAAAAATCACGACAAAAACTGAAAACCATATTTTTGGGTCTGGCACATGGGTTTCAGTGCCAAGGTTGAGTACTACATCAGTTTCATACTGTTCTCATCAAGACAAATCCAGACATACCTTGCTTAAGTACATAGCACGACTAGAAAGTACCTTTGTAGCAGGATTAGGGGTTTGGGGTTAATTTTTTGAAAACGTCCATTATTGGGTTCAGTATGGAGAAGCAGTCAGTTGTTACAGCAAGAGGGAATCTTCAGCAGGCTAGCCAAGGGTTTCATACCATTATTGTGTCTGCAGGCCCAAAAGCTTGGTTGCAGCAGACCCAAACTTGGTTTTAGTAGGGATTTCCTGTTGAAAAAATCACGACAAAAACTGAAAACCATATTTTTGGGTCTGGCACATGGGTTTCAGTGCCAAGGTTGAGTACTACATCAGTTTCATACTGTTCTCATCAAGACAAATCCAGACATACCTTGCTTAAGTACATAGCACGACTAGAAAGTACCTTTGTAGCAGGATTAGGGGTTTGGGGTTAATTTTTTGAAAACGTCCATTATTGGGTTCAGTATGGAGAAGCAGTCAGTTGTTACAGCAAGAGGGAATCTTCAGCAGGCTAGCCAAGGGTTTCATACCATTATTGTGTCTGCAGGCCCAAAAGCTTGGTTGCAGCAGACCCAAACTTGGTTTTAGTAGGGATTTCCTGTTGAAAAAATCACGACAAAAACTGAAAACCATATTTTTGGGTCTGGCACATGGGTTTCAGTGCCAAGGTTGAGTACTACATCAGTTTCATACTGTTCTCATCAAGACAAATCCAGACATACCTTGCTTAAGTACATAGCACGACTAGAAAGTACCTTTGTAGCAGGATTAGGGGTTTGGGGTTAATTTTTTGAAAACGTCCATTATTGGGTTCAGTATGGAGAAGCAGTCAGTTGTTACAGCAAGAGGGAATCTTCAGCAGGCTAGCCAAGGGTTTCATACCATTATTGTGTCTGCAGGCCCAAAAGCTTGGTTGCAGCAGACCCAAACTTGGTTTTAGTAGGGATTTCCTGTTGAAAAAATCACGACAAAAACTGAAAACCATATTTTTGGGTCTGGCACATGGGTTTCAGTGCCAAGGTTGAGTACTACATCAGTTTCATACTGTTCTCATCAAGACAAATCCAGACATACCTTGCTTAAGTACATAGCACGACTAGAAAGTACCTTTGTAGCAGGATTAGGGGTTTGGGGTTAATTTTTTGAAAACGTCCATTATTGGGTTCAGTATGGAGAAGCAGTCAGTTGTTACAGCAAGAGGGAATCTTCAGCAGGCTAGCCAAGGGTTTCATACCATTATTGTGTCTGCAGGCCCAAAAGCTTGGTTGCAGCAGACCCAAACTTGGTTTTAGTAGGGATTTCCTGTTGAAAAAATCACGACAAAACGTGAAAACCATATTTTTGGGTCTGGCACATGGGTTTCAGTGCCAAGGTTGAGTACTACATCAGTTTCATACTGTTCTCATCAAGACAAATCCAGACATACCTTGCTTAAGTACATAGCACGACTAGAAAGTACCTTTGTAGCAGGATTAGGGGTTTGGGGTTAATTTTTTGAAAACGTCCATTATTGGGTTCAGTATGGAGAAGCAGTCAGTTGTTACAGCAAGAGGGAATCTTCAGCAGGCTAGCCAAGGGTTTCATACCATTATTGTGTCTGCAGGCCCAAAAGCTTGGTTGCAGCAGACCCAAACTTGGTTTTAGTAGGGATTTCCTGTTGAAAAAATCACGACAAAAACTGAAAACCATATTTTTGGGTCTGGCACATGGGTTTCAGTGCCAAGGTTGAGTACTACATCAGTTTCATACTGTTCTCATCAAGACAAATCCAGACATACCTTGCTTAAGTACATAGCACGACTAGAAAGTACCTTTGTAGCAGGATTAGGGGTTTGGGGTTAATTTTTTGAAAACGTCCATTATTGGGTTCAGTATGGAGAAGCAGTCAGTTGTTACAGCAAGAGGGAATCTTCAGCAGGCTAGCCAAGGGTTTCATACCATTATTGTGTCTGCAGGCCCAAAAGCTTGGTTGCAGCAGACCCAAACTTGGTTTTAGTAGGGATTTCCTGTTGAAAAAATCACGACAAAAACTGAAAACCATATTTTTGGGTCTGGCACATGGGTTTCAGTGCCAAGGTTGAGTACTACATCAGTTTCATACTGTTCTCATCAAGACAAATCCAGACATACCTTGCTTAAGTACATAGCACGACTAGAAAGTACCTTTGTAGCAGGATTAGGGGTTTGGGGTTAATTTTTTGAAAACGTCCATTATTGGGTTCAGTATGGAGAAGCAGTCAGTTGTTACAGCAAGAGGGAATCTTCAGCAGGCTAGCCAAGGGTTTCATACCATTATTGTGTCTGCAGGCCCAAAAGCTTGGTTGCAGCAGACCCAAACTTGGTTTTAGTAGGGATTTCCTGTTGAAAAAATCACGACAAAAACTGAAAACCATATTTTTGGGTCTGGCACATGGGTTTCAGTGCCAAGGTTGAGTACTACATCAGTTTCATACTGTTCTCATCAAGACAAATCCAGACATACCTTGCTTAAGTACATAGCACGACTAGAAAGTACCTTTGTAGCAGGATTAGGGGTTTGGGGTTAATTTTTTGAAAACGTCCATTATTGGGTTCAGTATGGAGAAGCAGTCAGTTGTTACAGCAAGAGGGAATCTTCAGCAGGCTAGCCAAGGGTTTCATACCATTATTGTGTCTGCAGGCCCAAAAGCTTGGTTGCAGCAGACCCAAACTTGGTTTTAGTAGGGATTTCCTGTTGAAAAAATCACGACAAAAACTGAAAACCATATTTTTGGGTCTGGCACATGGGTTTCAGTGCCAAGGTTGAGTACTACATCAGTTTCATACTGTTCTCATCAAGACAAATCCAGACATACCTTGCTTAAGTACATAGCACGACTAGAAAGTACCTTTGTAGCAGGATTAGGGGTTTGGGGTTAATTTTTTGAAAACGTCCATTATTGGGTTCAGTATGGAGAAGCAGTCAGTTGTTACAGCAAGAGGGAATCTTCAGCAGGCTAGCCAAGGGTTTCATACCATTATTGTGTCTGCAGGCCCAAAAGCTTGGTTGCAGCAGACCCAAACTTGGTTTTAGTAGGGATTTCCTGTTGAAAAAATCACGACAAAAACTGAAAACCATATTTTTGGGTCTGGCACATGGGTTTCAGTGCCAAGGTTGAGTACTACATCAGTTTCATACTGTTCTCATCAAGACAAATCCAGACATACCTTGCTTAAGTACATAGCACGACTAGAAAGTACCTTTGTAGCAGGATTAGGGGTTTGGGGTTAATTTTTTGAAAACGTCCATTATTGGGTTCAGTATGGAGAAGCAGTCAGTTGTTACAGCAAGAGGGAATCTTCAGCAGGCTAGCCAAGGGTTTCATACCATTATTGTGTCTGCAGGCCCAAAAGCTTGGTTGCAGCAGACCCAAACTTGGTTTTAGTAGGGATTTCCTGTTGAAAAAATCACGACAAAAACTGAAAACCATATTTTTGGGTCTGGCACATGGGTTTCAGTGCCAAGGTTGAGTACTACATCAGTTTCATACTGTTCTCATCAAGACAAATCCAGACATACCTTGCTTAAGTACATAGCACGACTAGAAAGTACCTTTGTAGCAGGATTAGGGGTTTGGGGTTAATTTTTTGAAAACGTCCATTATTGGGTTCAGTATGGAGAAGCAGTCAGTTGTTACAGCAAGAGGGAATCTTCAGCAGGCTAGCCAAGGGTTTCATACCATTATTGTGTCTGCAGGCCCAAAAGCTTGGTTGCAGCAGACCCAAACTTGGTTTTAGTAGGGATTTCCTGTTGAAAAAATCACGACAAAAACTGAAAACCATATTTTTGGGTCTGGCACATGGGTTTCAGTGCCAAGGTTGAGTACTACATCAGTTTCATACTGTTCTCATCAAGACAAATCCAGACATACCTTGCTTAAGTACATAGCACGACTAGAAAGTACCTTTGTAGCAGGATTAGGGGTTTGGGGTTAATTTTTTGAAAACGTCCATTATTGGGTTCAGTATGGAGAAGCAGTCAGTTGTTACAGCAAGAGGGAATCTTCAGCAGGCTAGCCAAGGGTTTCATACCATTATTGTGTCTGCAGGCCCAAAAGCTTGGTTGCAGCAGACCCAAACTTGGTTTTAGTAGGGATTTCCTGTTGAAAAAATCACGACAAAAACTGAAAACCATATTTTTGGGTCTGGCACATGGGTTTCAGTGCCAAGGTTGAGTACTACATCAGTTTCATACTGTTCTCATCAAGACAAATCCAGACATACCTTGCTTAAGTACATAGCACGACTAGAAAGTACCTTTGTAGCAGGATTAGGGGTTTGGGGTTAATTTTTTGAAAACGTCCATTATTGGGTTCAGTATGGAGAAGCAGTCAGTTGTTACAGCAAGAGGGAATCTTCAGCAGGCTAGCCAAGGGTTTCATACCATTATTGTGTCTGCAGGCCCAAAAGCTTGGTTGCAGCAGACCCAAACTTGGTTTTAGTAGGGATTTCCTGTTGAAAAAATCACGACAAAAACTGAAAACCATATTTTTGGGTCTGGCACATGGGTTTCAGTGCCAAGGTTGAGTACTACATCAGTTTCATACTGTTCTCATCAAGACAAATCCAGACATACCTTGCTTAAGTACATAGCACGACTAGAAAGTACCTTTGTAGCAGGATTAGGGGTTTGGGGTTAATTTTTTGAAAACGTCCATTATTGGGTTCAGTATGGAGAAGCAGTCAGTTGTTACAGCAAGAGGGAATCTTCAGCAGGCTAGCCAAGGGTTTCATACCATTATTGTGTCTGCAGGCCCAAAAGCTTGGTTGCAGCAGACCCAAACTTGGTTTTAGTAGGGATTTCCTGTTGAAAAAATCACGACAAAAACTGAAAACCATATTTTTGGGTCTGGCACATGGGTTTCAGTGCCAAGGTTGAGTACTACATCAGTTTCATACTGTTCTCATCAAGACAAATCCAGACATACCTTGCTTAAGTACATAGCACGACTAGAAAGTACCTTTGTAGCAGGATTAGGGGTTTGGGGTTAATTTTTTGAAAACGTCCATTATTGGGTTCAGTATGGAGAAGCAGTCAGTTGTTACAGCAAGAGGGAATCTTCAGCAGGCTAGCCAAGGGTTTCATACCATTATTGTGTCTGCAGGCCCAAAAGCTTGGTTGCAGCAGACCCAAACTTGGTTTTAGTAGGGATTTCCTGTTGAAAAAATCACGACAAAAACTGAAAACCATATTTTTGGGTCTGGCACATGGGTTTCAGTGCCAAGGTTGAGTACTACATCAGTTTCATACTGTTCTCATCAAGACAAATCCAGACATACCTTGCTTAAGTACATAGCACGACTAGAAAGTACCTTTGTAGCAGGATTAGGGGTTTGGGGTTAATTTTTTGAAAACGTCCATTATTGGGTTCAGTATGGAGAAGCAGTCAGTTGTTACAGCAAGAGGGAATCTTCAGCAGGCTAGCCAAGGGTTTCATACCATTATTGTGTCTGCAGGCCCAAAAGCTTGGTTGCAGCAGACCCAAACTTGGTTTTAGTAGGGATTTCCTGTTGAAAAAATCACGACAAAAACTGAAAACCATATTTTTGGGTCTGGCACATGGGTTTCAGTGCCAAGGTTGAGTACTACATCAGTTTCATACTGTTCTCATCAAGACAAATCCAGACATACCTTGCTTAAGTACATAGCACGACTAGAAAGTACCTTTGTAGCAGGATTAGGGGTTTGGGGTTAATTTTTTGAAAACGTCCATTATTGGGTTCAGTATGGAGAAGCAGTCAGTTGTTACAGCAAGAGGGAATCTTCAGCAGGCTAGCCAAGGGTTTCATACCATTATTGTGTCTGCAGGCCCAAAAGCTTGGTTGCAGCAGACCCAAACTTGGTTTTAGTAGGGATTTCCTGTTGAAAAAATCACGACAAAAACTGAAAACCATATTTTTGGGTCTGGCACATGGGTTTCAGTGCCAAGGTTGAGTACTACATCAGTTTCATACTGTTCTCATCAAGACAAATCCAGACATACCTTGCTTAAGTACATAGCACGACTAGAAAGTACCTTTGTAGCAGGATTAGGGGTTTGGGGTTAATTTTTTGAAAACGTCCATTATTGGGTTCAGTATGGAGAAGCAGTCAGTTGTTACAGCAAGAGGGAATCTTCAGCAGGCTAGCCAAGGGTTTCATACCATTATTGTGTCTGCAGGCCCAAAAGCTTGGTTGCAGCAGACCCAAACTTGGTTTTAGTAGGGATTTCCTGTTGAAAAAATCACGACAAAAACTGAAAACCATATTTTTGGGTCTGGCACATGGGTTTCAGTGCCAAGGTTGAGTACTACATCAGTTTCATACTGTTCTCATCAAGACAAATCCAGACATACCTTGCTTAAGTACATAGCACGACTAGAAAGTACCTTTGTAGCAGGATTAGGGGTTTGGGGTTAATTTTTTGAAAACGTCCATTATTGGGTTCAGTATGGAGAAGCAGTCAGTTGTTACAGCAAGAGGGAATCTTCAGCAGGCTAGCCAAGGGTTTCATACCATTATTGTGTCTGCAGGCCCAAAAGCTTGGTTGCAGCAGACCCAAACTTGGTTTTAGTAGGGATTTCCTGTTGAAAAAATCACGACAAAAACTGAAAACCATATTTTTGGGTCTGGCACATGGGTTTCAGTGCCAAGGTTGAGTACTACATCAGTTTCATACTGTTCTCATCAAGACAAATCCAGACATACCTTGCTTAAGTACATAGCACGACTAGAAAGTACCTTTGTAGCAGGATTAGGGGTTTGGGGTTAATTTTTTGAAAACGTCCATTATTGGGTTCAGTATGGAGAAGCAGTCAGTTGTTACAGCAAGAGGGAATCTTCAGCAGGCTAGCCAAGGGTTTCATACCATTATTGTGTCTGCAGGCCCAAAAGCTTGGTTGCAGCAGACCCAAACTTGGTTTTAGTAGGGATTTCCTGTTGAAAAAATCACGACAAAAACTGAAAACCATATTTTTGGGTCTGGCACATGGGTTTCAGTGCCAAGGTTGAGTACTACATCAGTTTCATACTGTTCTCATCAAGACAAATCCAGACATACCTTGCTTAAGTACATAGCACGACTAGAAAGTACCTTTGTAGCAGGATTAGGGGTTTGGGGTTAATTTTTTGAAAACGTCCATTATTGGGTTCAGTATGGAGAAGCAGTCAGTTGTTACAGCAAGAGGGAATCTTCAGCAGGCTAGCCAAGGGTTTCATACCATTATTGTGTCTGCAGGCCCAAAAGCTTGGTTGCAGCAGACCCAAACTTGGTTTTAGTAGGGATTTCCTGTTGAAAAAATCACGACAAAAACTGAAAACCATATTTTTGGGTCTGGCACATGGGTTTCAGTGCCAAGGTTGAGTACTACATCAGTTTCATACTGTTCTCATCAAGACAAATCCAGACATACCTTGCTTAAGTACATAGCACGACTAGAAAGTACCTTTGTAGCAGGATTAGGGGTTTGGGGTTAATTTTTTGAAAACGTCCATTATTGGGTTCAGTATGGAGAAGCAGTCAGTTGTTACAGCAAGAGGGAATCTTCAGCAGGCTAGCCAAGGGTTTCATACCATTATTGTGTCTGCAGGCCCAAAAGCTTGGTTGCAGCAGACCCAAACTTGGTTTTAGTAGGGATTTCCTGTTGAAAAAATCACGACAAAAACTGAAAACCATATTTTTGGGTCTGGCACATGGGTTTCAGTGCCAAGGTTGAGTACTACATCAGTTTCATACTGTTCTCATCAAGACAAATCCAGACATACCTTGCTTAAGTACATAGCACGACTAGAAAGTACCTTTGTAGCAGGATTAGGGGTTTGGGGTTAATTTTTTGAAAACGTCCATTATTGGGTTCAGTATGGAGAAGCAGTCAGTTGTTACAGCAAGAGGGAATCTTCAGCAGGCTAGCCAAGGGTTTCATACCATTATTGTGTCTGCAGGCCCAAAAGCTTGGTTGCAGCAGACCCAAACTTGGTTTTAGTAGGGATTTCCTGTTGAAAAAATCACGACAAAAACTGAAAACCATATTTTTGGGTCTGGCACATGGGTTTCAGTGCCAAGGTTGAGTACTACATCAGTTTCATACTGTTCTCATCAAGACAAATCCAGACATACCTTGCTTAAGTACATAGCACGACTAGAAAGTACCTTTGTAGCAGGATTAGGGGTTTGGGGTTAATTTTTTGAAAACGTCCATTATTGGGTTCAGTATGGAGAAGCAGTCAGTTGTTACAGCAAGAGGGAATCTTCAGCAGGCTAGCCAAGGGTTTCATACCATTATTGTGTCTGCAGGCCCAAAAGCTTGGTTGCAGCAGACCCAAACTTGGTTTTAGTAGGGATTTCCTGTTGAAAAAATCACGACAAAAACTGAAAACCATATTTTTGGGTCTGGCACATGGGTTTCAGTGCCAAGGTTGAGTACTACATCAGTTTCATACTGTTCTCATCAAGACAAATCCAGACATACCTTGCTTAAGTACATAGCACGACTAGAAAGTACCTTTGTAGCAGGATTAGGGGTTTGGGGTTAATTTTTTGAAAACGTCCATTATTGGGTTCAGTATGGAGAAGCAGTCAGTTGTTACAGCAAGAGGGAATCTTCAGCAGGCTAGCCAAGGGTTTCATACCATTATTGTGTCTGCAGGCCCAAAAGCTTGGTTGCAGCAGACCCAAACTTGGTTTTAGTAGGGATTTCCTGTTGAAAAAATCACGACAAAAACTGAAAACCATATTTTTGGGTCTGGCACATGGGTTTCAGTGCCAAGGTTGAGTACTACATCAGTTTCATACTGTTCTCATCAAGACAAATCCAGACATACCTTGCTTAAGTACATAGCACGACTAGAAAGTACCTTTGTAGCAGGATTAGGGGTTTGGGGTTAATTTTTTGAAAACGTCCATTATTGGGTTCAGTATGGAGAAGCAGTCAGTTGTTACAGCAAGAGGGAATCTTCAGCAGGCTAGCCAAGGGTTTCATACCATTATTGTGTCTGCAGGCCCAAAAGCTTGGTTGCAGCAGACCCAAACTTGGTTTTAGTAGGGATTTCCTGTTGAAAAAATCACGACAAAAACTGAAAACCATATTTTTGGGTCTGGCACATGGGTTTCAGTGCCAAGGTTGAGTACTACATCAGTTTCATACTGTTCTCATCAAGACAAATCCAGACATACCTTGCTTAAGTACATAGCACGACTAGAAAGTACCTTTGTAGCAGGATTAGGGGTTTGGGGTTAATTTTTTGAAAACGTCCATTATTGGGTTCAGTATGGAGAAGCAGTCAGTTGTTACAGCAAGAGGGAATCTTCAGCAGGCTAGCCAAGGGTTTCATACCATTATTGTGTCTGCAGGCCCAAAAGCTTGGTTGCAGCAGACCCAAACTTGGTTTTAGTAGGGATTTCCTGTTGAAAAAATCACGACAAAAACTGAAAACCATATTTTTGGGTCTGGCACATGGGTTTCAGTGCCAAGGTTGAGTACTACATCAGTTTCATACTGTTCTCATCAAGACAAATCCAGACATACCTTGCTTAAGTACATAGCACGACTAGAAAGTACCTTTGTAGCAGGATTAGGGGTTTGGGGTTAATTTTTTGAAAACGTCCATTATTGGGTTCAGTATGGAGAAGCAGTCAGTTGTTACAGCAAGAGGGAATCTTCAGCAGGCTAGCCAAGGGTTTCATACCATTATTGTGTCTGCAGGCCCAAAAGCTTGGTTGCAGCAGACCCAAACTTGGTTTTAGTAGGGATTTCCTGTTGAAAAAATCACGACAAAAACTGAAAACCATATTTTTGGGTCTGGCACATGGGTTTCAGTGCCAAGGTTGAGTACTACATCAGTTTCATACTGTTCTCATCAAGACAAATCCAGACATACCTTGCTTAAGTACATAGCACGACTAGAAAGTACCTTTGTAGCAGGATTAGGGGTTTGGGGTTAATTTTTTGAAAACGTCCATTATTGGGTTCAGTATGGAGAAGCAGTCAGTTGTTACAGCAAGAGGGAATCTTCAGCAGGCTAGCCAAGGGTTTCATACCATTATTGTGTCTGCAGGCCCAAAAGCTTGGTTGCAGCAGACCCAAACTTGGTTTTAGTAGGGATTTCCTGTTGAAAAAATCACGACAAAAACTGAAAACCATATTTTTGGGTCTGGCACATGGGTTTCAGTGCCAAGGTTGAGTACTACATCAGTTTCATACTGTTCTCATCAAGACAAATCCAGACATACCTTGCTTAAGTACATAGCACGACTAGAAAGTACCTTTGTAGCAGGATTAGGGGTTTGGGGTTAATTTTTTGAAAACGTCCATTATTGGGTTCAGTATGGAGAAGCAGTCAGTTGTTACAGCAAGAGGGAATCTTCAGCAGGCTAGCCAAGGGTTTCATACCATTATTGTGTCTGCAGGCCCAAAAGCTTGGTTGCAGCAGACCCAAACTTGGTTTTAGTAGGGATTTCCTGTTGAAAAAATCACGACAAAAACTGAAAACCATATTTTTGGGTCTGGCACATGGGTTTCAGTGCCAAGGTTGAGTACTACATCAGTTTCATACTGTTCTCATCAAGACAAATCCAGACATACCTTGCTTAAGTACATAGCACGACTAGAAAGTACCTTTGTAGCAGGATTAGGGGTTTGGGGTTAATTTTTTGAAAACGTCCATTATTGGGTTCAGTATGGAGAAGCAGTCAGTTGTTACAGCAAGAGGGAATCTTCAGCAGGCTAGCCAAGGGTTTCATACCATTATTGTGTCTGCAGGCCCAAAAGCTTGGTTGCAGCAGACCCAAACTTGGTTTTAGTAGGGATTTCCTGTTGAAAAAATCACGACAAAAACTGAAAACCATATTTTTGGGTCTGGCACATGGGTTTCAGTGCCAAGGTTGAGTACTACATCAGTTTCATACTGTTCTCATCAAGACAAATCCAGACATACCTTGCTTAAGTACATAGCACGACTAGAAAGTACCTTTGTAGCAGGATTAGGGGTTTGGGGTTAATTTTTTGAAAACGTCCATTATTGGGTTCAGTATGGAGAAGCAGTCAGTTGTTACAGCAAGAGGGAATCTTCAGCAGGCTAGCCAAGGGTTTCATACCATTATTGTGTCTGCAGGCCCAAAAGCTTGGTTGCAGCAGACCCAAACTTGGTTTTAGTAGGGATTTCCTGTTGAAAAAATCACGACAAAAACTGAAAACCATATTTTTGGGTCTGGCACATGGGTTTCAGTGCCAAGGTTGAGTACTACATCAGTTTCATACTGTTCTCATCAAGACAAATCCAGACATACCTTGCTTAAGTACATAGCACGACTAGAAAGTACCTTTGTAGCAGGATTAGGGGTTTGGGGTTAATTTTTTGAAAACGTCCATTATTGGGTTCAGTATGGAGAAGCAGTCAGTTGTTACAGCAAGAGGGAATCTTCAGCAGGCTAGCCAAGGGTTTCATACCATTATTGTGTCTGCAGGCCCAAAAGCTTGGTTGCAGCAGACCCAAACTTGGTTTTAGTAGGGATTTCCTGTTGAAAAAATCACGACAAAAACTGAAAACCATATTTTTGGGTCTGGCACATGGGTTTCAGTGCCAAGGTTGAGTACTACATCAGTTTCATACTGTTCTCATCAAGACAAATCCAGACATACCTTGCTTAAGTACATAGCACGACTAGAAAGTACCTTTGTAGCAGGATTAGGGGTTTGGGGTTAATTTTTTGAAAACGTCCATTATTGGGTTCAGTATGGAGAAGCAGTCAGTTGTTACAGCAAGAGGGAATCTTCAGCAGGCTAGCCAAGGGTTTCATACCATTATTGTGTCTGCAGGCCCAAAAGCTTGGTTGCAGCAGACCCAAACTTGGTTTTAGTAGGGATTTCCTGTTGAAAAAATCACGACAAAAACTGAAAACCATATTTTTGGGTCTGGCACATGGGTTTCAGTGCCAAGGTTGAGTACTACATCAGTTTCATACTGTTCTCATCAAGACAAATCCAGACATACCTTGCTTAAGTACATAGCACGACTAGAAAGTACCTTTGTAGCAGGATTAGGGGTTTGGGGTTAATTTTTTGAAAACGTCCATTATTGGGTTCAGTATGGAGAAGCAGTCAGTTGTTACAGCAAGAGGGAATCTTCAGCAGGCTAGCCAAGGGTTTCATACCATTATTGTGTCTGCAGGCCCAAAAGCTTGGTTGCAGCAGACCCAAACTTGGTTTTAGTAGGGATTTCCTGTTGAAAAAATCACGACAAAAACTGAAAACCATATTTTTGGGTCTGGCACATGGGTTTCAGTGCCAAGGTTGAGTACTACATCAGTTTCATACTGTTCTCATCAAGACAAATCCAGACATACCTTGCTTAAGTACATAGCACGACTAGAAAGTACCTTTGTAGCAGGATTAGGGGTTTGGGGTTAATTTTTTGAAAACGTCCATTATTGGGTTCAGTATGGAGAAGCAGTCAGTTGTTACAGCAAGAGGGAATCTTCAGCAGGCTAGCCAAGGGTTTCATACCATTATTGTGTCTGCAGGCCCAAAAGCTTGGTTGCAGCAGACCCAAACTTGGTTTTAGTAGGGATTTCCTGTTGAAAAAATCACGACAAAAACTGAAAACCATATTTTTGGGTCTGGCACATGGGTTTCAGTGCCAAGGTTGAGTACTACATCAGTTTCATACTGTTCTCATCAAGACAAATCCAGACATACCTTGCTTAAGTACATAGCACGACTAGAAAGTACCTTTGTAGCAGGATTAGGGGTTTGGGGTTAATTTTTTGAAAACGTCCATTATTGGGTTCAGTATGGAGAAGCAGTCAGTTGTTACAGCAAGAGGGAATCTTCAGCAGGCTAGCCAAGGGTTTCATACCATTATTGTGTCTGCAGGCCCAAAAGCTTGGTTGCAGCAGACCCAAACTTGGTTTTAGTAGGGATTTCCTGTTGAAAAAATCACGACAAAAACTGAAAACCATATTTTTGGGTCTGGCACATGGGTTTCAGTGCCAAGGTTGAGTACTACATCAGTTTCATACTGTTCTCATCAAGACAAATCCAGACATACCTTGCTTAAGTACATAGCACGACTAGAAAGTACCTTTGTAGCAGGATTAGGGGTTTGGGGTTAATTTTTTGAAAACGTCCATTATTGGGTTCAGTATGGAGAAGCAGTCAGTTGTTACAGCAAGAGGGAATCTTCAGCAGGCTAGCCAAGGGTTTCATACCATTATTGTGTCTGCAGGCCCAAAAGCTTGGTTGCAGCAGACCCAAACTTGGTTTTAGTAGGGATTTCCTGTTGAAAAAATCACGACAAAAACTGAAAACCATATTTTTGGGTCTGGCACATGGGTTTCAGTGCCAAGGTTGAGTACTACATCAGTTTCATACTGTTCTCATCAAGACAAATCCAGACATACCTTGCTTAAGTACATAGCACGACTAGAAAGTACCTTTGTAGCAGGATTAGGGGTTTGGGGTTAATTTTTTGAAAACGTCCATTATTGGGTTCAGTATGGAGAAGCAGTCAGTTGTTACAGCAAGAGGGAATCTTCAGCAGGCTAGCCAAGGGTTTCATACCATTATTGTGTCTGCAGGCCCAAAAGCTTGGTTGCAGCAGACCCAAACTTGGTTTTAGTAGGGATTTCCTGTTGAAAAAATCACGACAAAAACTGAAAACCATATTTTTGGGTCTGGCACATGGGTTTCAGTGCCAAGGTGAGTACTACTGTTTCCTGTTCTCATCAAGACAAATCCAGACATACCTTGCTTAAGTACATAGCACGACTAGAAAGTACCTTTGTAGCAGGATTAGGGGTTTGGGGTTAATTTTTTGAAAACGTCCATTATTGGGTTCAGTATGGAGAAGCAGTCAGTTGTTACAGCAAGAGGGAATCTTCAGCAGGCTAGCCAAGGGTTTCATACCATTATTGTGTCTGCAGCAGCCAAAAGCTTGGTTGCAGCAGACCCAACTTGGTTTGATAGGGATTTTCCTGTTAAAAATCACGACAAAAACTGAAAACCATATTTTTGGGTCTGGCACATGGTTTCAGTGCCAAGGATACTCGCAGCTTAGGGTTTGGGGTTAATTTTTTGAAAACGTCCTTATTGGGTTCAGTATGAGAAAGCATCAGTGTTACAGCAAGGGGGAATTTCAGCAGGCTAGCCAAGGGTTTCATACCATTATGTGTCTGCAGGCCCAAAAGCTTGGTTGCAGGCACAGACCCAAACTTGGTTTTAGTAGGGATTCCTGTTGAAAAAACACGACAAAAACTGAAAACCATATTTTTGGGTTGGCACATGGGTTTCAGTGCCA